>JARKIC010000415.1:0-279694 GCA_029378375.1 Mycena olivaceomarginata | reverse complement strand
TTGTTGCAAGTGCCGGCATATCTTCGGTCTTGCTGAGTGCTTTTTGTACTCTATCAACGTATGAAATGTAATTCAAGCCGTTGCACAAGCTCCTCCTTTTTTCCTCCACGCTTCTGCCCATTCTCACGGCAAAATTCTTTGAGAATCGCGACGTTGGCAAGCCGAAGAAGGGTATGAGCGGCGTCCGACAGTTCTACGCCACCATCAGAGCTTTCATCTGCCTCGTTAACAATCTTGTCGAAGCTGGCCATCACCTCCATCGATCGAGAACTTCAGCAACAGAGGGCCGCATCGGTGAAGTACTCCCAGCCATTGGTGATAACCTTCAGGTTCTCGAGGCCGGTACAAAGGTGCGCCTTGTCGAGAATAGATTCCAGAACAAACGGTGGAAGGAAGAACGAACACGGTAAATCTCACGAAGGACGATTATGGCCCCAATGTTGGTGGCTCCAGCGATTTAACATGTTCGACAGCGAGCTTCGCATTGGTTTGTCAAGAACCTTGAATGCCCCATCAGTTTGAAGGCGTGGAACGGGAGCCTGCTTGGCCGCGCGAACCCGTTCGAAGTGATCTTTCCATTCTTGGACACGGATTAAATCGTTGTTATTGTTGTTACCCGCCCGAATTTTTGGTCACTTTCCTCGTAATAATCCTCAAGATCGGTGGTAACGACACAGCGTACATTCGCGACGTCGAACCCATAAGCAGCCGTGTCTGTGACGATAATTACGCGAACTTTGCCGGACTCGAAATCGGATTTGAGCTGCCGGCGATATGAGCTGGACATGAGGCTGTTGTATAGTTTGATTAGGGAGGTGCGATTAGGGATGTGGAAAGATCAAGGGGTCAAGGGACTGCTGGAGGTAGTCTCTCGCAGACAGACACTTCAATATTACCTGATCTCGTACCTCAATATATTGAAGTCTGTTGGTAAGCGCGGGGGTCCGATCAGGGTAAAACCTTGTTACATAATCTGCACAGCCACGCCGCCGAATTTCGATGTTTTGTGCCTACAAGATAGATACTTGAACTCATTTTTAGTGCAAATGGATCATATTAGTACACTGGATGTTCCTGCCTACTTAGATTTTTATCTAGAGCTCAGAATCCAGGTGGATGAAGCACCGAAGCATAACATGTGACTGTCACTGTGTTGTACTCGAGCCTCAAACAGCACTCTAAAAGTTCAAATAAATTGGAGGAGCTTTTAAACAGTGAATAAGACATTCTGTATGCTGGAATTTCTTGAAAATGTGTTGCTAGTTTCGCGGTCGTCTTTGAAAGAACAGTGTGGCTGTGCTGATTATATAACAAGCGCTTACTCCAATCGGGACCCCGCGCTTAACAACAGACTATGCTGGAGGCTGTATCTGCGCTCGATTGTCCTGGCAAAGACAACAGTGGGAATCATCTGTATGGAATGGGTCATTCCCATCGGGACAATGAAGCTCAGATCGAGGTGCTCCGATCCGGTGTGGGCGTGTTGGTAAAGCGGGGGATGTATTTTAGGTTGGGTCAATCAACGGAGTAACGGGCATCAACATATGCTCCAGGTTTCATGCCATAACCCTTCGCCATGATTGGAGCTCGGTCCGTCGTTGCACTGGCAGTGGCTGCTGTCCATTGGGTAGATGTGGGGAGCTTCACACGCAGTATGGAAAGCCGGGAATACCAGGGAGCGAAGACACCGTCTTGCTGGTCAATAATCCGGCCTCGTCAATCGACACCCAGCGCACAAGGGCAGCGAAGGCCGCGGAGTTGAGCAATTGACGCATTCGCGTCCCAAGCACCATCTGCGGCGTCATTATCGCAACGCGCACATCGTTGCCGCGAACCAATTCCAACCAAAGATCGCGATTTTCAAGAGCTGCCTCGCGAACCGTGTCTTCATTGATTGGCAGTGTTGGAAATGGGATCGTCGCGCGCTGCGTCGCCCGGTTACCTTACTACCCCCCCTATCCGTCGCACAGTTTCGTCCTTATATTCGGCCTGTATCCCCGTATTTCGTAGCCCTTTGTATCCCGCACTCGTGTTCCCGCGCTCCGAATACATTTCCCTGTGGCTCACCTTTGCGTGCAACTTCGACTTTCACAGGTTATGGGCCCCGGCCCTAGCCTCTGCCTGCTCCTGCTTCGAACTTCCTCTCTCGCACTACCCCTGTACCCGAAGTCCTCATTGTGAGCATCCCAGCGCTCGACTGGACCGACGAACTCCCTGTACCGCACATACTCGTCATCGACCCGATACCCGTGCCGCGAACGAACGAACCGTAACCCGGGGCGCCTGTGTTGCTTGCCGCCGCCGACCGAACTGTAACCCGCGAACTGCGACGAGTGCCGAATGCAGCTGCGATGGCTGTATTGTCCGAATCGAGCCCGAACGAACAAACAAACCGATCTGATTACCGCCGAGGCACTACGAACCGCCCGAACCGACTGCTGCCGAGGCACCCTGCGAACCGAAACCGACCGTGCATACTCCAGAACGAGGGCTGTTATGCCAGCTGGAAGTGAATGATGGAATTGGATGGGCTTGAGTGTGGTGTGTTGTTTCTTGGGCTGCAACTAGTTGATGGACAATGAATGGGGTGTACGCGCCAGTGGGAGTTTGTGGACTTGCAGCGCGCAAACACTCAGTGGGAGTGTTGGAAATGGGATCGTCGCGCGCCACGTCGCCCGGTTACCTTACCCACCCCCCCCTATCCGTCGCACAGTTTCGTCCTTATATTCGGCCTGTAATCCCCCGTATTTCTGTAGCCCTTTGTATCCCCCGCGCTCGTGTTCCCACGCTCCGAATACATTTCCCTGCAGCTCACCTTTGCGTGCAAACTTCGACCTTTCACAGGCAGCGCGCGAAGCCTCACGCCGTGGCTACTTCGCCCTTGAATGTTCCACTGTAGTGCTAATTCAACTACCAGATGCTTAATTTCGCACCTGTTGCTCTACCAGGACTTTGGTTGGCACGATAATGAGCCCAATCCCAGTTTCTCCCCGAGCATCTGCCGCAATGGGTCCGGCTTGTAGGATGACAGTTTTGCCCATGCCAGTTGCAACGACAACACAAAACATCATTTTTCTGATTGTTTTCCATGGCGAGGTCGAGCTGGTGTGGCCACAGCTTCGAGATCTTGCAACGTGTCCGGAGTACCGAGTCCATCCATTCGCGCGAGTTGATGGTCGGAGGAGGGTCGGAAAGCGCGTCAAACGCGTCTTGTTCGTCCATTATAGCTTATCTTGATTGATTCATAGAGTATATAGTGATTTGAGATGGTTGCACAAGTAACTTATGTAAACTAACTTGCCCCCCCACAAGTAACTTGTAGCTAACTTGTGGCGGGGCAAGTTAAATTTACCCGCACAGTTCCGCATAAGTACAAAGTTCCGCACAAATAAGTTAACTTAAGTTAAAATAAGTAAGTTGCATGTTAATGGTTCTTTCGTCCCGGTGCCTATGGGGTGCCATCCTAGCACCTAATATCACCTCAAATATGAGCCTCTTGCAGTCCTATGATGCTTTGAGGCAATGATCCGTGTTGTTGTAACTAATGTTCTGCTGGGAGTAAGTTCAAGCTGGCAAAGAGATGCATTGGAGGTGTAGGACATTGAGGTTGAGTTCATTTTGCAAGATATTATTCATTCATCAGATCTAGGCAACATGGGTACTCATACAATGTCCGTTCTAAGTACAATGGCTGTTTTGCCCCAAAGTTGAACTAACTTGCTTTTGACTTTGGGATGATCAAGGGTGTGTGGGATTTCCTTGAGTGTATGACTGCTCAAACATCAGACCTAACTTTTTCATGTCAGGTGTTCCCCCAATGACAGCTGTACCTGGATTGCAACTCCAAACATGTGAAGTGCCCCAAAAAATCAAATCCAGCCAATGTTCAGCTCAAAATATTACCTGACTTGATGTGCAGATGTTATTTAATCATTGAATACTCTCAGTTTGAGTCTTTGAATGTCTTGAGGCTTGCGAGATGCTAACTTGCATGAATTGATCATACAAGTTGATTTTGGCCGAGGATTGATGGCATCTGATGGCATAAGTTAGTTTGGTCGTGTTAACTTGATCTAACTTGGCCCACAAGTTCGCGTTAGCTTTGGCTACCTTCAATTACTTGTTCAACTCGATGAATGGAGTGTTTGAAGAGAACAGGGTTGTTGAACTTGGAGAAACAGACAAACTGGTGGTAACTGATGGCATCTAAGTTAATTTGTTCGTGTTACTTTGTGATCTAACTTGGCGGGCAAGTTAGTTGCTCGCAGTCAACTTGTGCTACCTTCAGTTCACTTCTTAACTTATAGGTCAAGACAACAGTTGAATGGGTAGCATGTTTTGAAGGGCATTTAAGTTGAGGCGAGACTGACATGAAAAGTATGTAACCTTTTCCCACACGTTCCACGGTCCATCTCCTATCTATTTTCTGACCACACTTGGCCTGTAGATAGAACATACATGAGGAAGAGAGCATATATCCAGCATATCAAAGATACTGATTGAGTCAGGTGGACCCTGTGAGCAGTTGGGCACCAGTTATTAGTAGTTACTCTATGGTGAGGCATGCAGTGCTCTTACCGATGTATATTCTTGCTAATATAGAAGTAGAGGAAGATAGAATAAATTTAAAAGAGTCTTTCAGAAGACTTGAAGGCAATACAAGTTGGCAACCCGCCAAGTTAGTACAAGTTAGATTTGCAGCCCGTGGGAAAACTTAAGCTAACTTGCGGCAGGCCTGCCGAAAGGGGCAAGTTCCGCACAAGTTACTTTTCATAAGTTACTTTTTATGGACTCAGTGATTTGAGGGGTATAGGGCTCAGAAGAGCACGAGCAAAAGGCGACGCGCTCGCACTGGCCGAACAGAGAAGTGCCGATAAGCGGCGGCATCGCATCCATCACATTCGCCATCTGATCTTGTCGACCCTCCTACCTACCCCCCATCAACGCCCAGACTTTCTTTCCCCTCTTGAGAACAACTGTCTTCTCATCGGCCGAAATAAAGTCTGAGTAACGAGACTATAGTAGGGGACAGTCAAACCCATCAACTCACCTAGCATTTTATATACTTAATAGAGAGCTTAGCTGACTTCAGAATCAGATTCAGCACCTCAAAATAAGCCTCAGGCGAAGCGGTACCAACTCACAGCGGATTTTGGTGAGATGGGCTTGAGGGGTGTGTCATAATTGCCTTATATAGGAGTCACGTGGTATGACGTGATTGGTTGGGTCAACGGAACTCGAGAAAAATCAAAAACCGGCGTATGTTCCGCGGTTCACAGAAAAGTACCCCCCTTGCGAGTACTTGGTCCTTTTCGCGTCAGGGAATTCAAGAGAACTGTTTCACTCTGTTTCCGAGCGTTCTAGGATGGGAAATTTGAATCTGCCGGAAGTCGCCTGGCCTCGGAATCTCTGCTGTCTTAACTGGATTGTACTGGATGTCCCCGGTCGTGGCTCGGTCATCCATTTTGACTTGTCCCGCAAATCGCCCCGCCGAATCGTGTTCAAACCTCGTGCATTCAAATTTTTGCCGGACACTCCCTCGGGATAAGAATTCCACTGTGATTTACGCGGTCCAATGGATGCCGAGGTATCCAGTTAAGGTCTGTTCTGGACTACTTAGCGCATGGAACAGCTACCCTTGGTGCACGTCGATCACCTCCGTTGCGCATTCGCGTGTTTACTGCAATATATTCGGAGTCTCCCAATAATCGCCGACTAAACGCCTGTCAAATACAGGCCCTCTATTCAGCTTCGAAATCTGGAGCCCTATTCCTGATTGCCAACACGCTTGGAGCCCGTTTGATCTGCAACACCGATTGGAACAAGATTCGGTCGCTTGGAAACATTATCATATCAGTCTTATCCGCCCGCAGGCTGTGTGGTGATCCGACGCCTTGCCAAGTTAATCTGGCCCTTTGCAGTCAACTACAAATGTGCTTGTGAGCTACATGGATCCACCCCCGTCTCATCTTGGCCATCTCAGGCTGTCTTTTTTAGCAGAAAACGCCGCCGCCATTGCACATATATCATGATCAACATCACCCAAAGCCGCGACATCATTGCATCCAAACGTCGCTGTCGTGTGCACATAGATCCGTGTTCCCATCCCCAGCCATAAATAAGCAACAGGTATACCACCTCACGCTCGATGCCCATCTCTCTTCCCTCCACCTCCCCCCACTCGCACGATGTTGAACATCCCCCGAGTTTCATCGGTGCTCGCGACTGTCACGCTGGAAAGCTTCTTCTTTGGGATCTACCTGATCGTCACGGCCACGGCGCTCATCCTGCTGCTCAAAAGACGAGCAGAGTCGGTGTCTACGCGCCCCGGGCATCGACGGCTTGCGGTTTTGCTAGGAATTTCCGCACTATTCCTGGTGGTGGCCGGGGTGCGTGCTCCCATCCTTCAACCTACTTCGATATTAAATGTTTCTTCTCATACAGCACTGGTTGAACACAGTCTACCGTTTTTTCTTCGCTTTCGTGTACTTCGCAGCCGACGGTAGAAACCCGATGGCGTTCTACAGCGACTGGGCGCAGCCGACCGAGGTGCTCCAAACCGGCTTCCTCATGGCATCGCTAACGATCATGGACGCCCTCATCGTGCGCATTCCCTCTTCTTCTGTTCTGTGCAGCGTTGATCTATTTTCTCAGGTTCACCGGCTATGGACAATCTGGGGGTACAAAAAACGTGTCGTCGTCTTTCCCCTCTGCACCCTCTTTGGGCTGCTCGGTACGTTGAACTGTCTCCTAAAGGTTCCTTGCACGTTAACGAGTTATTACTAGTCTCTAGTATCGGTGTCGCGTACGAGTTTTCTCAGTACACCCCGGGAGACGAGGTGTGGCCGGTCGTTGCTGACCATTGGATCATCGCCGACTGCGCATTCACGATCCTGTGCGTCTTTATGTGTTTCTCTGCGTTATGAACTTAAAATTACCACAGTACAAATTTATACTGTACTGGTACGCTGCTATTACAATTCCATTCCTCATCATAGACTGATTCTGCCAGGCTTCATGGCTTATCGACTCTGGCGCACCGACCGAATAATCCGGCCTCTCGGCGGCCCAACAATCATGGTTGGCGCCCAATTCACTCTATACGCCATCCTCGACTAAATTAATCTCTCACCCATAGTCTGTCCTCCGCATCATCGTCGAAAGTGCCGCCCTATCCGCGTACGCTCACTCCCACCCCGCAAATCCCCTGCACTAACGTCGCCACCACAGCGGGTGGTGCATCTTCTTCATCGGGGCCTACAGCGCGCAGTCAAATGTGCGTTTCCTCGTCGACATTACGCCGAGTGTCATCGGCGCGCTCAACATGCTCGTGTATATGCGCACGGGAATGGGGTGGAATCGGGCGCAAGAGTCGGACCCGGCGAAACAGGTGATCACGACCTCGTTTAACCATAACCAGCGAGAGAAGCTGCGAAAATCGATTGCAGCCGAGTCTGAGCTGGACTCTGTGGTCTGAGCGATTCCCTCTTTCTTTCTAGATTTGTATAGCTCCATTCCCTCTGTCGCAGGCGATGATTCATTATCAAAGTGCAGCTTAATTCTTCGATCGGGCGTATTGCTCAATAGTATCCAAACCAAACTTGGGGTGAGGGGCCGTGGCATCGTCCGACAGAAACTCACACTTATGTGGTTCTTAGACTGCATTCAATGTACAATAATGTCAAACTACAATACCCTCTAAGTTTTCCTAGCTACTAGTAGTCGAGATCTGTGGAACGACATTAGCTGAAAAGCACATAGAAGTGGGAGAAACACTCACCAAGAACCGACGCAGTCCAGTTCACATCAATGATCGTCACGAAGAAGTCATGCCTTCCCAGCATAGGATTACATCCCTTTGCCCCAACGCTCCAAGCAATTCCCAGCCGATCTTGTTTCGAAATGTAGGATCTTCCCTTTTGGTGAGTGTGATAGACTGTTGAGAATGTCAAGCCGTCCGCTGATGTTCTGATCACAGCTGGGCAAGTAATATCGCCTTTACAAATATTAGCAGTGCTGGAGTGGAATACGACTACTACATTTGTTCCAATCTATCGTGCCCTTCTGCACAATGCGTGGCCCCGGTCCACGTCGTCACCACTTGTCAGATCAAGAAAATTGTATTGACAATTTCGCGCCGTTGGGTGCCGACCGAGAGTGGACATCGTCAAGAGGCCATCTTGACGGTTGTCGGAGTTCTGCTGAGTTTTGACCTGCCACCAGTCAAGAAAGCTGAGTAAGGCTGTTAATTAACTGGGCCGTCTCCGTTTAACTGAGGCCTTGGTTCAGTATTTCACCAACCAGAGTCAAATACGCCAGACAGAGTGTTAGTATCATTGGATACGATAATGCGGAGTTCAAGCGCACTATTGAGGTGATCCAAGACGCAATGTCCTGACCACCCCGATGTCAGATAGTCAAGTTGCTCCCTGGATCTCTGAGACGGAGAAGGAGGTTTTCGGTGTTCCACTGACCTCAAACTGCCGCTACTTCACCGTCGGCTGCGACATTCCAGAGGGGAGTCGAATTGATTTTAATCATTATGTGGATCCTGCTGGGACTCTCGCGAGCCATATTAAAGATGATGTAGCGCATTGCATGGATAACAGTGTGGCGTAGTCTCTCGCAGACAGATGCTTCAATATTTTCTTGATCTCATTCCTCGATATATTGAAGTCTGTTATCAAGCAGCAGATCAATAAAGTTCGACAACGGTTGCGGGGCATGGAATACATCTTTCTTGACAAAGTCTCCATGATTTCATGCAGTCATTTGTATAAAATTAGTGAGAAAGCCTTGGACGTATACGATGAACCATTTGGAGGAATGAACATGTGCTTTGCTGGAGATTTTGCCCAACTACCACTGGTAGCAAGTTAGTCTCTGTTACAGAACCAATATACAGATGACGATCAAGATGTATCTGTATATGGTCTGTTAGTAAACACAACCATCTTGTTGGCCGACCAATCATTTTTTTGCGGCCTTGTTCTGGGACGCCTTCTGGGGCTATAATTCTGAGAATATTTGAGCACATAGAATGCCTTTCAACGAATCAAAGCTTTCTTTAGACTTAAGAGAGAGGTGGAGCTGGAGTGATGATATTGAATGAGTTTGTGAACATGGTTTTATGTAAGCAATTTATGGGTTGATGCTGCTTTGAGATATTGGCCAGGCGAAATGCTTAATTGTCGCTGTATGATATTTTCCATTCCTGTTCAGGAACCCCTACAAATATTTCGAGATATATTCCGGCTGCATTGCATCCAGTATGGAGGAAAGAACGCGAATTAGCACAGCCACGCTTTTACGTAATTTGACGGTCTGCCAACCAGCGCCCCCTGTTTACTATCAGACTAGTAGCAAGTCTGCCACTTTTCAGTGGAAGTGCAACAGTAGCTCCTCTGATTGCTGCGGGAATGACCGCAACCCAACAAGAGAACACCATAGGCAAAATCATTTGGCAAATGGTGGATACTGTTGTAATCCTGAAGCAAAATATGAGGCAAACGAACATGTCAGCCGAGGACATTATGTAAGTTCAGGAGTGCATTGTCAAACATGTGTTATGGAGCGTGTACTCCGGATTAACCGTTCTTTAAGATTTTGCTCGTTTGGCAGTGCTCATCAATTTGTACCTGTTTTCTCCTTTCTCCATATAGCTTGCTCCTGCCGTTTGCGAACTGACTATCCTCTTTTGCTTTCCTCTGCTCGTCCTCTTAATCTAACTCCTTCCGTCCTGCCTTCTGTGTTTTGCAACATGGTGTTTTGATCTCGGACGTAACAGCTAACCCATGCATAGTTCTTTCTCGCAGGCCGCAGCGGATCGCAGTTACTGCAGCCCACGGCGCCGCGTGAATTTGTACATCTTGCCGGGAGGTCACGTAGCTCATCCGGCAAGATTCTTTCCATATAAACGCCGGCCCCTTCTTCGGAATGGTATTATTTCGCCCATGTGTCGCTCTGCTCCTTCCCAATGTCATTTTGATGCCAATCCTGGATTTCTCAACCGTTTTGTCCACCACCTAATACTGGAACTCAAGCTGTCTGCTGTGCTATTACCTGGTGATCTCTATCCTGGTGCAGGTCTCTTCAGTACCATTTCTCCGGCCATCTGATGTGTTGTTACTGTTCCTTCTCAAATCCCGGGGTTGTGTGATGGGGTCGTTACCTCTGGTGCTCTCGAAACCTCTTCTGATTGTACGCTCTTCCTCTCCTAGGCTGTGGTTATCTATTTTTATTCTTTGTGACTGTGTTTACGCACCCGGGGTCGTGTAACATCTTGATGCAATACTCCCTACATTCCAGAGGTGAATAAAGCTCCCTTTCTATCTCGGACAGTTCTGTGGTGGTGCCTAATTCTCGGTGAAACCGAGATCGAATCTCACCTCTCTTCATGTCTCTTTTTCTAAGCCCTTGCATGACTATAGTTTGCCCTGCGACATCGGATTTGTGCCTCTGTTTTCTCTTGCACTCCTGCATGCCGGAACAAAGTGGAGGCTCATCTTGTGATATAGATTTTTTGAGAACCCGGAAAATAAGCAAAAGGCCGGGCCATCCTTCATTTGAAGACCCACGGTTCCAAAATGTTTCTCTGATCACAGCATGGAACTCCCAGAAAGATCTGGTCAATGAAATGGGTTGTGTTAAATTTGCCGAGGAGACTGGCCAGCGACTTACTTGTTTCTGCGCTGAGGATACCCTTGCCGAGAACACCGGAACCAATGAGCGGGCATCTCGGACTGATAAGAAATGTTGTACCTGCAAGGAAAGCATTGACAGAGCAGCAAAATATGAACTTGTGGGAAGCCCCAGCTTGTATGAGTGACAATATTCGTGGACATTTGCACCTGTGTGTGGGTCTGCCAGTCATGATACGAAACAACGAAGCAACTGAGCTCTGTATAACCAAGGGACAAGAGGTGACAGTCGTGGGTTGGCAGGAGGCAAAAGGCTCTTCAAAGCAAATCATCCTTGACACCTTAAGCTTATTCGTCAAATTAACGAACCCACCGAAGACCATAGAAATTCCGGGCTTACCCAAAAACGTCGTTGCCCTAGCAAAGAAGTCGACGAAGAAATGGGCCTCTTTCCCGGATGACATGATTGTTAATATCTCCCGCCAACAGGTGCCAGTACTTCCTAATTTTGCAATGACAGACTATTCATCTCAGGGGAAAACTCGACCATTGAATGTTTGTGACCTCACCAATTGTAAAACTCACTATTCCTACTATACATCACTCTCTCAAGGAACTTCTGCTGATGGAACTGTAATCCTTCAAGGATTTGACACAAGGTTGATCACGAGTGGAATATCAGGGTTTTTACGCCAGGAATTCCGAGAGTTGGAGTTGTTGAACGAGATCACAAGGCTATGGTATGAAGGAGATTGTTACATTTGTATCAACGATACCGAGGTGGTGAATATGGCCCAATGGAAATACACATGGCAATCAAATGGCGGAAGGGTGATGAACCATGCAGTCCAGGTAATGTAAAAAAATCATGATGGCAATTGGTCAGAAAGGATGTACCGAAACAGAAATCCAAAGCAACCACCAGTAACAAGAGAAAGCAGCCTGAAAAACCTAATCCGCGGGTGAAGAGGGCAAAGAAGGACACTGAAATCGGACCGATGGCAACAAAATGGGACCCGGTGGATTATAGTTGCAGTTACGATGCCTTATTTGCACCGCTATATGATGTGTGGCAGGTTCATGCACCAAAATGGACAGAAAGATTCCTGAAATCCACCAGATATTTGGCCTGCCTAGCTGATGGATTCAACGACTATAAATCGCAAGCAAACACTCTCGAAAGTGCAAGGGACTGTGTTAAGTCTTTGCTCCACGCAAAAATTCCAGGGGATTTTCCACAGGGTCAGGCACTGGTAGCTCTGGATATTCTTGCATCTGAAGTTTTTGGAAGTCATGACTGGGGAACTCGGACCAATGTGATCATGTAGATGTCCAGGTGCCATGGTTCTCATCTCACCAAAGCATTACAAGGGCTCCTGATCTCAGATTGAGATATAAAAAACACTATGGGATCTCTCACTGGTTGGCTGTGCAGAAAATTCAAAAAGCAAATCAGACATGTCCAGAATGTGGAAATGGTATGCTAGACATCATGGGCTTAGATGTTGTTCCCAACATGTTATTCCTGTCTCTTGACGACCCAGAAATTGTCCTGGACCCGGTGATACACCTGGTGGCAGGAGATATCAGACAGAGATATTCTCTCCAAGGAATAATTTATGCAGGGGAAAACCATTTTACCTCGAGGATTATCAAAGAGAATGGGGCAATCTGGTATCATGATGGGATTGCCACTGGACGAAAGTGTCAATATGACGGACAATTGCATAGCCTGCCACCAATGGCCATAAATGCATGCATCACAGATGATGTTACAAGAGATGTAGTCGGTGTGCTGTATGCCAAATCTGAGTATATTTGAGGAATCCAGACATCCTGCTTGTTTCATGTTAATGTTGGCAGTCATGTTGAGTGAGGTATGAGCTCAGAATTGTTGAAGTCACTGCCTACAGGAGACCAGCCGGCATGGGGGTGGTATTTGGCAAAGAGGCACAAAAAAAACAGTATGAGATCATGCCGTACAAGTCCTCACCTCAATTAATTACCTTTTGTGGTCATTTGCTTTCTACGGCCATCCACTGCAGGCTATGTGGAAAAGAGCACGTAAGGGTGAGCCCAGCCACTGGCGATCAGGCCAGCGATCAGTTCAACCGGGTATATCCGAAGTCCTTCGTACGAAGGCTCGACACAGCCCACCTAAGACAGCCACTTTATTGCTTACGGCAACCCCTCTTAGGTCATTTCCACTGTGGTACCGGAAATGACCTAAGAGGTCTCTGCCAGTGTTGTAGGTGTCGTAGACCGGGCTCGCTTACGTCCCTGCCATCTCGGCATGGTCTGCCTGCCCCACCTCTGCCACCTACCTTGACCGTATGAATTACCTTTGAACCTCTGTGCAGCCGATACAGCTCCCTCTAATGTAAAGCAACATTGGAACCATCTCCATAAGTCCCTATCCTCAAAGCTGGGCTGTCTTACTACATAAATGATTCATAAACCTAAAATCCAAATTATCCTTGAAATCAGAATTCTTTAATTACAAAGAGGAACTGTGCAGGCATATAAACACAACCTCCCAATTGCAGGTATATAGGTTGTAGCTCAGAGCAAACCAATTATCCGTCTACAATGAGATGTGGGTTGTGTTGTAGGTGTCAGAGGCCATCTGATTGCCCCAAATTGTTTCACTCAGGTCAGGTACATTACTCAAGTATATACATATTGAATACTATATTCCAAGAGGTCAAAGGAGTGGTAAAGTAGATGACAGGGCCAATATCATCCACACTTTCCTTGCTCTTATGCTGCTTGGTTAGCACTAGTTGTGCCCATGTTTTATCCCTCTTTGATTCTATATGTCCTCCGGTTTAAACTGCTTGCTTTCTGTGTCTGCATCACCGGCAATGTAAAATTGATCTACCTCCAACACCTCTGCCGCCTTCTCTCCTGCAATGTAAAATTGACTTACCTCCAACACCTCCGCTACCTCCAACACCTCCACTACCTCCAATGCCTCTGCTGTCTCTCATGTTCAAATGTTGTTTTCCAGCTCGGGTACCGAATAATTGAACAGTATCTTTCTGTACCTCAGTCTAACAATATTGGTGCTCTTCCGTCTCCTGGAACCCACAGCCATGTGCCTGTCTACCGGTCTCATCATGCCTCCCTTACCTCTATCACAGTAAAATTCAATCTGTGCAGCCACTTTCATCCACATCGGCCTGGGAGTTGCTATCGGTTGATCTGCCAGACACCATTCACGATGCCCGCAGCTGATTGGACTCCACATTAGACACCTCCAACGCACCTCCAACACCTCTACTACATTTTCTGGGTAGTATACCAGCTTACCCTCATGGTGTGGATGTCTCTTTTCTCTGTGGTCTTGCGCCAGCTTGTGGAATGCCATGGGTTGAGCGGCCAGACATGTCCGGAATGCTTGTGATTGGACTCCACATTCAACACCTCCAACACCTCCGTCACATTCTCTGGGTAGTATACTGGCTTGCCCCTGTGGTGTGGATGTCTCGGTTCTCTGTGGTCTTGTGCCAGCTTGTGGAATGCTATGGGTTGAGCAGCCAGACATGTCCGGAATGCTTGTGATTGGACTCCACATTCAACACCTCCAGCACCTCTGTCACATTCTCTGGGTAGTATACTGGCTTGCCCTGTGGTGTGGATGTTTCTTTTCTCACTTTCAATCAGCAGAACTGATTCTCATTGGACCTCGGATTTCACAGCAGCACTGACAGAAATGAAGTTGGGTTTTCGAAATTTGGGGAGTAGGAGGTGTTGGAGGCTCCAGCTAAGCATAGGTAAAAGCATAGACTGTGTACAGTGTCAAAACCCGGTTGCGAAAAAAATAAAGTCGACCCAGTATTGTACAGGAATAGGTGCGAGTTTCATCATAAGATTGGATCTGGGGGAAGTTCAGACCCTGAAATCTATGCACAAATATTTTCAAGATTTTTTAGCGCCCTGTTGTGTTGCATGGCACTGTCACTTGTTTGGCTGGTTTTGGGGGTTTGACCTGGATCCGAAAATTCCGATCAGAAATGCCCTCTCACTCACTCTCTCCGCATTCTCTTGCCCTCACACAGCCTCAGATGCCCAAATACACCTCCCACAGGCAACCATCTAGGCTGTTCTGGGGAAATAGACCTCCAGAGGGATCGACACATCAGAGAACTCAAATCTGCCTCCAACCACTGGGCCAGAGAAGATGTGCGCTCCTCCCCGTTGCCTATACTGACCAAGCATGGGCAAAAATGTCTGAAAAGTACCCCAAGATACAATAATTTCTCTTTAAAGCATTGTAGATGCGAATGGGCTACTACTATTCTCAGAGTATACAATTCTTGGCCACCATCATTGAGATTTAGCCATTTTTGGCAATTGTTTGATTTTTCGTGTGCGCCCAACAGGTGCAATGTTGATTTTTTGTGGATTATATTACTCATAGGCCTTGTTGTTATTCCACAAAAAAGAATCAAGCTGAACACCGGTGGGGTTCCTGTTCAAAATGTGATTTTTTCGGATCTGGGCATTTTTCGGATCCAGGTTTTGACACTGTATATGGTTCAAATGAGAGGTTATAAATCGTTAGAAACATTTCCTATGGCACCCAAAATTCATTGAAATGCCGCAAAAGTCAAGATCACCTGGTGCCGGTGAAACGGTGCACTTCTTATATGACTAGGAATAGCTAATTGATAGGTATTGCGAACAAACACCCAAAACAACCAACCACAACCAATCTACCTCCAAAGATCTAAGTGCTTCTCTTTGTGAGTTCGGGTCCGGGCTGTAGTATGCGACCAGCAGGTTTGAACAAACACAAGTTTGATTTATAGGCTTCCAACAACACACTCTACAACATACTAGCAATATGCAACCGCCAACAACAACACTGCTAGGAACCTAGGGATGGTCCGGGGGTGTGTTTATATGGGGTGGATACAAGATGGCTGGACCGCTAGGTCGAGAACACCAGGGCAGAGTATGTAGGTTTGTGAAAATCCTCGCTAAGGGCAATCCCAAAGACTACTGAGGCTAACAACAAATGGACTTCAATCCTCAAACGGCAAGACTCTCCTTGACCGCCAACCTATTCCTTAACCAAGAATAGGAACCTTTCCGCTTTTATCGGCACTAGCTCACTACAAGCGTCCAGCTAGCGACCCAACACACTACGACAGAGCTTCCATCTATATCGGGGTGAAGGCGAAGTAACTGACAAGTTATAGCCAAACTAGAGGTGGGGGCACCTAGTCCGTCTTCTTCTTAGTGGGCTCAAGTCAACACACAATCCACCTAGCAAGCGATCCAACACACTACGACAGAGCTTCCGTCGTGTCGGGGTGAAGGCAAAGTCACTAGGGCAAACTGCAGTTGGGTCTCGAAGAGAACACCCTTGTTTTATATGTGGAGGTCTAGGACCAACAACACGAAATCCTCAACTTAGTCACTCGATGTTTCCAGAGTCCACAGTTACTGATTCCAATATAAAGACTACTACAAGTGAAGTTCGGTAACAACCTCCACTAGCAGCCTGAGTCCACTAGCACCAGCTTCGTCCAAAGTCTGGGGCGTAATGTTCTTCCACCCTAGTCTGTCCTGTGCTCCCTTTTATACTACTAGGTGTGAGTTACATGTGAAAGCGAGCTGAATAATACAATAAGCAATATTAGATGATAAGAAATACGGTCAGCCAATGAGACGACTGCCGTTTGGTTTTGGGACGGGTTTGGTATATGCCAGGTCAGCCTCGCTGACCGGCTAGTGTTCAATCGTGGGTATATCAATGGATCCTCAGCTCTCCGTCTATGCCGAGTACCCCTTCCGGACCAACCGGCGATGTAGCCGGTGATCTAGGTCATCTCTACTCTGTCAGAGCGTCGATCTACTTCATCTAGGCGACGCAGTGTTGCGACCGACATCAAATGGTCATAGCTCGTTGGTCAGAACGTCGATCCACCCTCCGATCATCGGTACAGGCTGTATGATCGTCCCTAGCCCCGTTCCAATAGCCGACTGGCTATTCCCCTTCGCCCTAGCTGCCCAGATCGGGCACTAGCCGCGTGCTGCCTCATCTCGTATGTCGTGGTATGTCTTTGTCAAAGCCCTAGCCGATCGCTAGTAGGGTTATTCCGCCTAGCGCCGTCTAGTCGCTTATCTAGAGATTAGATAGTACTACCGGTGAAAGGCTTTGCCTCGGTCCGTCTACAGCTGGAGTACTACTGATAACATGGACCAACGAGTGGAATGCAGCAGTACAAGCCACAACCACTAACCGAATCCACATCCTTGTTCCCCCTGGTTGCACAAGCTTAAACGTGCCGACAAGTATTCATGCATTTTAGACTTCTTCACAAAACTGTGAAGGAGTAGAAAAGGGACACAGATACTTTAGTTCAACTGGTTGAGGCCCTCAATCAAGCGCTCAGAACAAGAGCCCTTGACTAAAGACATGCAAGACTGTTGTGGTATTAAGACCCTCTCTTGGCATAGTCAACCGAGTGCGTCATTCCAACAACATTTTAGATGCAAAGCTTCACAGCTATAAAATCGTTTAAGGTCCATTCTGACCGATCCATAATCCCAAATATAAGCCTTCCAAGGCTACTGATGTTTAAGGTCCCTTTCGACCGTATCCCATAATCCCAAGTAATAAGCCCTCCAAGGCTGCTGTAGTGGTGCCGTGTTCTCAATCCAAATCCCAAATCCCTTCACACATCTTAATCACGATCCCAAATTATGTGTTTTACTTCCACTGAAGGCAAGACATATTAATCACATTGTGCAAACGAAGCAAAGCTCTTAATAGAACCAGTCCAGGATCACAAGCACGGACTACCCGTTGTAACACAAGCCCTAGATCCAAGTCTTTTAATTGAGACCAGGACCTAGCTCCTGTGCCACCCCAATGTTAGTGCCACAAGCACTAGATCCAAGTCTCTTTATGAGACTAGGATCTAGCACCTGCGCCACCACCACTGCAGTAGTGCGTCCATGCTAGAACTGCCCTCCTTATATACTGTACATTTATGCTTACACTACTCTAATTACACTACCTGAGTAAGCTAGAGATCTGTCATTGAACTCCTTGTTTCCGATCGGTTGTCTGCCTCGACTGAACTTCCAAGCCAAATAGTGTTGTCCTGCCCTTCGGATCATTGGATTCAGAAAGCGCTGAGTCTCCCATTTCTGTAGACACCCAGAACTCCCTAATCTGCCAAGTGGTTCCCAAGATATAACCTTGTCAATTCCTGATCAAGCCAAGAACCCAAATTGGGACAGTAACGGGGCTGAACCAAATTAATGGTCAAAGTCCCTTGATTAACACCTTCAGATTCAAGGAGCGTTGGGTATCAGCTTTCTGTAGATACCCTAATCTCCCCGAACCGCCCAGTAGTTGTTGAGATATATAGCAATGAAGCCTCGCCCAGGTCAAGAACCCATATTGGGATAGCAACATTGATCGGTGATTATCATGTGTCCAGACACGTCCCCAGAATAGTCCAAATCAACCACAACAAGGTGATTAAATCCCACAGATCTATCTCTGCTGATAGACACTTGTTCCTCAGAGTGGATGTTTAAGTTCCCTGATATTTGTTGGCCCCACAGAGCCTTAATCAAGCGATTATAAGGACTCTATTATTAAACCCATTGAATCGAGCCTTAATCAGTATGGGAGGTTCTGATTAATGTTCTCTCGGGCAGGCTGATTAAACCCTCATGCAGGATGTGCCTGATTAACTATTCGGGACTCATGTTAATCCTGGAGATGTACATCTAACCTGGTATTGCACAGGAATCCTAACATAAGCAAGATTCTAGGCACGACTAGATAGCCTGCTTATCACCGGTTACTGCGCCGAGCTTCCTAGCTCAAGGCGTAGCTCCCTAGCTGTACTTCCATCGTAGATATCCGTCTGCTAGACCTTCGCTAGCTCCGTTCCAAGTCATCTCTGGACTACTAGAGTCTCCTAGGTCATATCTCATGAATGTATAGGCAGTGGTTTAATCCCTGGTTGTTTGTACACTCAGCTAGCAGCTAGTGCGTCACACTAGTGCAGCCTCGCGCTACAGTCAGCAGTTAGGGCTCGCTCTGACTCTCCTTTATATCACCTAACAAGTGGTCTGCATACTAGCTGATATGCTAGTAACAACAAAAGTGCTAGTTGCTTCCCGTTGTATAAATACTGGTCATAGGAAATCGCAAAATTAGCCCTAGATGCCGCGCATTTATGTTACGCCATCTCACCGGCATGGCAGGCCGGAGCCCGGGCCGCGTTTGATCAGCCAATCACAAGTTGAATAAAGGTCAGCCCCCCGTAATTCAGGCCCCACACATCCAATACTGGCTGAAATATTGTGACCAGGGGCTCAAATTAAATCCCTGAGTTGCCCCATAAATAAATGGTCAAAAGATCCTGGGTTATCTGAAGGTAAAGTTGCCGTGCAAAAATATCACCGGAATCCATCTAAGTTTCATAGTTGAACTTCGGCCACATTGTTCAAACTTCAAGTTCCAAAACATTGTGGATTTCCGGGGCTCTAAAACTGTTCAGTTATGACCCAAGTGACTTCTGATAGGTATTAGATCAGTGAACAGTGGATATGCAGAACACTGAAATATAGATATTTGGGGGAAACAACAAAATTTGATATTTTCATCAGATATGCAGTCAGGGATGTTGTTCTTAGAGGCCATTATATTGTTTATGCTCTCATTCTGTTCTCTAAAGTAGGTGGGAATCATTCCTGACAGTGTCTGCTTTCTCAAAGCCAAAAAGAGGGCATGTCGGAGGTGGTGTAGGAGGTGAAGTAGGTGTGCGTTACCTGGGTCGGAGCATCTGCCAACTGACTTTCAAGCTCAAAAAGTACACTTGGACCTAGAAATGCTCGCTAGTTTGCCTTGCAACTGATCTGGGGGTCAGAGTAGACTGCATATTTGAAAATGCGATTTGGTTGAAATTTGGAACTGAGCTGGGATAGAGTATACTATGATATTTCTGAGAATTGAGGTCTTGAATGTTTGTGTTTGTTGGCTTTGAGTCCAGCTTAGAGGGGCTGCAATAGGCCAAAAGTGCAAAGACACTCTTTGGTTGCAACTTTGAACCATTTTAAGAACATGAGCTCAGTGCGGGCTGATTCACGATTACCACTTGAACAAGTGGCAATTGGTTGATCTTGGCAGTGGCTTCAGAGTGCTGATGACAGAGACTGCAGGTGAGTTGAAAGGTGTAAACTTATAAAGAGAGAGATTTATACGGGACTGTACTAATGCTCTTTGCCACTATGATTTCGGTTCTCTTGAAGGTGTTACGCAAAGGTTTCAGCCCCCCCAAAAAAACAGAGAGAATATTTACCGCAATGCAGAAGGTGCTGGCTAATGGAAATCACTGTTGAATGCCTATACTGAACTGACCACTGCTCAGTAGCTGTGAGAAGATCTCAAGGCTTACCTTTCTGCTTCGTACTGGGAAAATCATCCTAATATAGGTGCAGGGACCAGGTGGAACATGGGGCCTGGGGTGAAGGATATGATTACAAATGAACAGCACTAGAAAGATACAAAAAGAAGCACAGTGTTATCAAGCTGACACCAAGAGCCGAGCTGGAAAGAAAGAAAGCAAAACCTTTGATGAAGGTGCCGGAGGTGTTGGATGTAGAACAGGTTACTTGCTCCTGCATGTTACACAGATTTATTAGAGTGCATTCAAAACAGATGGAGTGTAGGTTGAATTGACACTAGCCAAGCAGGACAGGAAGGAAGGAGGGGCATCCATGTTGTGGGCAAAATCTGGGAAATGAAGGTGTCAGAGGTGTTGGAGGTAGAACAGGTTACTTGCTCCTGCATGTAGAGACAGGTTACACAGATTTATTGGAGTGCATTTGAAACAGATAGAGTGTGGGATAAATTGACACTAGCCAAGCATGACAGGAAAGAGGGAGGGGCACCCCTGTTGTGGGCTACATGTGAGCGAAGAAGGTGTTGGAGGTGTTGGAGGCAAAACAGGTTACTTGCTCTTGCATTCATACTGGATTGTGTTTGACAGAGTTGGAGTGTGGATCAAATTGACACTAGTCAAGCAGCACAGGGAAGAGGGAGGTGCAGGGGGCTCCTCCTGTTGCAGGCTACATTCAGGGTGTTGGAGGCGTTGGAGGTAGAACAGGTTACTTGCTCCTGCCTGTAGGAACAGGCTGGGCAGATATACTGGAGTGCATTTGATGGAGATGGAATGTGAGTTGAATCGACATTAGCCAAGTAGTATAGGAAGGAGGGAGGTGCAGTGAGCACCCCCTGTTGCAGGCCACATTGGTGTCAGAGGTGTTGGAGGCAGAACAGGTTAGTTGCTCCTGCATCTAGGGACAGGTTGGATGGCTTCATGATGGAATGCATTGAAGTGTGTATAAAATTACTGCCAGCCAAGCAGTACAGGAAGGCAGGAGGTGCAGGGGACACCCACGTCGAAGGCCATATCTGAACTACAATGGTGGGAATGTACTGGGAATTGCCGGGAATAAAGTAGGCAACGGTGGTCAACCACAGGACACAATATACCCAGATGGGGATCTATGACTAATAGCGCCGTCGCCTCCGATGTCGGAGGTGACCTCTTAGGTCATTTACTGCACTACATGGGAAATGACCTAAGAGGGGTTGCCGTAAGAATAAAGTTGCTGTCTTAGGTGACACAGCCACACCCTATCTTTTACCATCACGATCACCATAAAAAAATCAGCTAACCAATATCTTCACTTGTAATTTAATCTAGTGTTTTGCTGATGGTCAGTGCATCCAGGATGTCGGTGGTGAATATTGCTAGGTAAATATGCATTGCTTGGGTGGAGTAAATAATTGCTTGGGTGGAGGAGTAAATATTCGGTGAAATATAGCAAACACCATTACTGACTCGACAAAAGGACATGAGAAAAAAAACAAAACAAAAAGCATCGGCCTTCCCACCAAGTACTTACAGTGCAATTTCCTTTTATGTTCCGAGTCCACCTGCCATATATCAAAGACTAATTGACCTTAATTCAGTTCCAACCTCCTCAATCAGGTACTTAGCACCCGCTCATAAGGCAGCCTCTGCTTTAGTTGTGTCTCTCTCACACCCCATCATCTCCTCCCCCCTCCGCTTTCTGTGGGGTATTCTGCAGCACATCTTGGCGAATCCATTGGACAGAAACTTACGGGAAGCCTCAACAAAGATTCGGATCAACCTGGCGCTTCCGACACGGTCAAATAGTGCCAGCCCTGGTCTCAGATGGTTGTCCTTTCACACGATCCCACAAGTGCAGACAATGAAATGCCCTAAAGGCCATGGGCAAGACTTCAATGTACTCCAGACTTGCCACGCTATGACCTGCCAGCGTTCGCGTACTACCCAATGGACTCAAGTCTTGCCTGGCCTCACCATTGTCCAATTTCCAGCTCATCACTGTCGCACTCAAACCATCTACGCTACAACCTCTGTTTCACAAATTCCTCTCACTTGAACAATCACCACTGTTCAATCCAATTGCTATCTCACAGGACTGAACATTCAAACATAAAACAACTCATTTCCAATAACCTCGGCCCATGCTTTGTATCACCTCAATTTCCTATGGCATATTTGTGAGTGTCCGAACCCCTATATTTGTGTCAACATCTGGGATGCACCGCCTGCCAAGAGTGAAAGAGATGCAAATCCTGATCCAGGTTCTATCATCCAATGTTTGGGATACAGCTTAAGACTTGCTGTCTCGGACTCCAGAGCAACAGCCCGCCCATACGCTGTTACAAGACGTGCAACAGGCCTTCGAGCGGGTAGCCCTTGGTACTCTTAATCTGCTGACGGCATTACGCAATGTTCGGCTCGATATCTGTTCCCTTTGTGAGCTCCCCATTGAATCCCACCTACCCCTCCATCTCTCCATTCCGATCGCCAGCTCAGAACATATTGATCCACTTCAATTGTCCTCGTATAAACGGTATGCACAATCTCCCACTCCTTCGGATAACCGTGTCGTGACAGTCTTTAAATATGAATTGAGTTGAGTATCAGGGTATTTGTTTCAAATATGTAAAGCCGTAACCCCTTCATGAATTGCAGATGTCTGAACGCAACTCCAAGGTCACTGGACAACACCATTGAGTAGCTGTATAACTGTGTGTAAATTTCGCCACTTATCGCACCAATTAATTTTAGTGACACATGTTGACCGATTCTTTCAACAATCTGTTATTTCGATTCAAAATTATCAAAGTCCAGATGTGAGGTGCCTCAATTTTCTTCACCGTCATGCCATTTACTCATTGCCGAGTCATAGGCCCAAAGCTATCCTCCTTCCACCATCACTGCAGGCATCTTTCGGTCCCACACATATTTGTGCACTTCTGGTATGTATGTATGCTCTTCCAACACCACCCAGTAATCAAACACGCAACACACTTGCAAAGTGGCAAGTTGTTGCTGTGATTTTTGCAGCTCATCAGTACTAGATGGTTCACTAGTGAGTTTGTTCGTTGAAGTTGGATATTCAGCAGCCTGCGAATACTCAATCCTCCCATGTCCGTCCAGTCCCTCATCTGTGCTGAACGCAAATGCGGACAGATCTGTTCCATCAACTGGAAGCCGCCAATCATGCATTATGACTGGACTAAATCCTCCGCACGTCAGTAGTCTTGATATATATTCTTGGCATCGCGGAGTATATTTGGACTTCATGCGAAGACGGAAAGGTGAATATTGCGGCTACTGTAACTTCTTCACCCACGCAATCTGATGTATCTAATGAAACAATTGTTTCTGCAATAAAATTATTTTACACTGGCAGCTCTGCGTTAACATACATAGATTTTTTTTACTTTGCACACCGAAGTTCACTGTTTGTTCATTTCATGTCACAGCTCACTCTCTTGCCGGAGCGAAGCGCAGGCACATCTTGTGGCAACCATACATCTAGTTCTACGTTTGAGGGTCTCTGTGGCTCCAGAACTCTGTGATCTAACACGAACAATTCAGCTCAGCTATTGTGCTTGCAGCAAAAGAAAATAAAAAAACACAATCGTAAATTGGTTATTCGGACGCGGGGAATGGAACTGCATGTGCGGGCCTATCATATGTTTTTGGCTTCATACAACGCTTGCAGTATCCAACACCGCGCCCGAGTTATTTGGTAGGTTCCGAAATCCGTGATCTAGCGCGAAAATTCAGCTCAGGCCCAGGAACAAACCACTCTGATTGCCCACGTATTCGGACGCGGGGAATCGACCCTTCAGTCGAAGTATCCAATTTTCGCACTTTCTAATGCAGTGCACTTATCAGGAAGTCGTACATATTGGCTATATCCCAGGTGATCAGCTCGGCAATATCACAGCCAGATATACCCGAAGTCCCTCGTACGTAGGCTCGTCATCGCCACCATGTTCTTGACTATAAGGAGTGTTCGTAACGAGGATTGTCTTTTTTTCAACGTGGGTGCTCTTCCGGCTGCTGCGGCCTATGCCGCATCTGATCTGAAATTCTACTGCAGGTCTGGCAGCCTGAAAGCACGTCTGCGAAGGACAAGCTGCCGGTTCTGGTTTACATTTATGTGCATGCATCTCTTTATTAAAATATGGATCTGCGACTCCTTCTTATAATGAGGTTCCAGGGCGGTGGCTACTTCGCTGGTGCAGGCTCCGAGTGGGTTGGTACCAGTCTGGTCCGGAGTGTTGCGACCAACAAGCCAATCATCTGGATAACATTCAACTACCACATTGGAGCTTTGGATTCGTGAGTAGTCCACCCAGTTCAACTGCGATCACCTGTACTCAGACGGCTAATATATGTTATTCAGCTTGGGAGCACACAATCACCACTCAAGGCTCTGAATGTTGGACTCCAAGATCAGCGCGTCCCTCTTCGATGGATCCAAGACAACGTACACGTGTTCGGGGGCGATGGGTCGTGCATCACCATCTCAGGTGAATCTTCCGGTATGTTGAAGTTCTTGTTCCACGCCCCCCCACCAGTGTTCACTATTTCCTGTGTAGGGGGAAGCAGTGTCCAGATGCACTACCTCTACCCCGACTCCCGGTGGACCTTCCATGCAGGAATATCCAGCTCTGGTACCTCACTCACCATCAACACCCCCATGTGCGAGTGGCACAATCGCCCAGGCGGCATGTACAATATCTTGGGGAATGTTACGGGGTGCGGCACCGGGGCGGGATTGTTTGCATGTTTGAGAGACCTGCCGTTTGATGTGCATTGATCGAAAAGCCTGTGCATCGAGGTGGTCATTATTCTAATCTAACCCGGACTGCTGACATGCCTGCCGACCGTCCAAGCGCGAGCTAAAACTCAACAGATGAGCTCTCACTGAAGGAAGGAAGGAGGAGTAAAAATATGCAAGTGTTTCAACTTGCTAAGGAACCGTAAAAGGACACCTGGCGGCTGACTCGGCCGAAGTGCGTAGGCGAGGCGTGGGCAAGGATCAGGAGCGAAAGCGAGAGCGAGAGCGGAGGCGAGAGTGTGAGTGCGAGCAACTTAAATTGCACGAAGTGGGGCAAGGTAAAAGTGATTTATTGTGAAAAAGTCTATGTCTTTTATACAGAATGAAAAGTAAGTAAATGGAGTAAGAAAAATATAGGACTCAGCAGGGATGCGAGGCATGTGCCAAAGCAACAGATTAAGGTAACCAATGCAGTCAAAGAGAAAAACAGGGACAGCAGTGAGCTACTTGCAAAGCAGGGAAGCCAGAGACTGGGAATCCAGGGAAGGTGGTGGCTGGGATGTACACAACCAAAGAGAGATATATTGATAAAAAAACAGAAGCTTTGCAAGGAAGAAAAACCAGGGAAGGCAGTGAAGTGGACAACCAGAGCAGATGGTATCGCAGTGAGGTGATACGTCAGGTTGGATGGTGAATTGATATGTCCGGGACGGTGATTTCCGGAAATAGTAGCAGAACGGGAGATCTAGTGGCGGGGAATTGAGTTGTGAGGTTATGTGAATACATAGGGTGAGAGCAGTGTGTGTTTTGGGGGATACAGGATGGGTGCGGAAGTAAGTGTGCATGTTCGGCAAATCAACTGTTTGACGTTGATTGACAGATGTCAGATCGTGATCGTGATCCGCAGTTTACATGCTTAGCGCGCTACCATGTGTGTCACTGCGTATGACAGACATTTTGGCCCTTGGCACTGTCAACATACAGCCACCCGGTGGTGGGTTTCCACCATGGGTAGTGACTTGCAAAGGTCCTAAAGGCTCCTTGATTGACGAGTACCCCGTCAAGAAGGTCATCAACGGCGACTTTCTGAATGCGCCAATTATTACTGGTACGAACCGCAATGAAGGCAATTACTGTATCATTTCGACCAAATGTTCAGGTGACGGGTGACGGGGGGTCGTGAACTTGACCTTGGTGATAGTGACATCGCAATTTTAGGGCTCAAAATGAGTAAAAAATGCAAAAATATGGAGTCCGGCAAATGCTGGACTTCCATTTATGTAATTTTCTCATGATTGCCGAGAAATGAACACTGAGTCCAGTGAACATTTGTGGTGACAGGTGACACTCTGTGAACATTTGGTCGAAATGATACAGCAGTAGGTTCTTCTCTCTACTGCAATATCTTTTCAACCTGCTCAACCATTTGTTTTCAGTGTGATTGGCACGACATTCATCGATATCACACCTCAACCGCCCATTGACCTCGAAAACTCCCTTCTGAGCAGCTTTATCATAGGTCAGGCGGCCAATAACAAAACTGTGTCTCAAGCCACTCTCGCCAAACTCCTCACCCTCTACGCCCACCCGACAGACAACTTGTCGAATAGTTCACTGTCCATTTGCGCTTCACAATTCGAGACAGATTACGTGATGTTGGCTCTCCAGAGGCTTTTCCTGAAGACCGCATTGGCCGCGCCCCGGAAGCAGGATGTGTAGACATATTCTTTTGAGCAGCATCTTCCCGGTGCGCCAGATTTCCTGGGGGGTGAGCATCTTGACTTCAATTGTATTCTTTTTCCCGCAGTGATTTCGTCATTCATTAACAGCATTCCACACCTCCGATCTCTACTACCTTGATATAGATTCCCCCCAGTCACCTCTCCATCACTGTAATCACAAATGCAAGATTTCTGCATCTCTTTTGTGAATGACCTCAATCCCGGAGTGTTCTGGCCCTAAGTATGATGAGGGGTCGCCCGTTGCACTCGAGAGCAGATCAATCAGGTTGATGTGCTGGAGGAATTCGGGCGCTTTGGTTGAGATCCGGTGTTTCAGTGACAGTGCTCTTCTTTTACTCAATACGTACCTTACTTTTGCAGTGCTATCTGGAATCTACCGATATTAACTGCTCGCCCACAGTAAACAAATAGCAAAAATTTAACCGCAACACTGTCACTGCCATACCACAATATTACAGATTTTCAGAGCTTTCAAGAGAGCAGAGGACGAGAGGGCTGCCAAGCCAATAGTAGTACATAACCATAGACGAAACAGTGGTTTAGGCGGCAATGGCGGCCAGAGCAAAGTCCGAATACGCCCGATACGACCGCTCGCTCTCAAACCGCAGAACCCAACCTCATGGGTGGAATCTCCCTGAGTTTCCCGCTGCTGATTTTGTAACGAAACTCATATGTATGCGAAGCATCACCTTCTTTTGCTCGATGGCAGACGAAATTACATTGAAACCTCGATAAGAATAGGGGGGCCAACCCACCAGTGCCCAAGCGAATAGTGTCTGGGGACAGACAGCTTGAACATTCCGGATTGGCTGAAGAATGCTTCGAGGCAGAAAACGGCGTGTAAGGGCGCAGTAATAACGAATTAAACCGAATCAGTCAGCCGGTCAAAAATCTCGGGCAAAGGGATTTTGCCGCTGCAGTGCTTTTGCTGCATGCAGCGGCACTTGCGGCGGCAGTACAGCGGCACTCTGCGGCAGTTGAACTTACAGCATATGTTGAACTCCTTGGTATCACCGTAATTGGTAGTTTGAAATGTGCCAGGGTACTCTCCTGTATCTAATACATCATTCCACCTTATCCCTGCATTTAATAAAGTCTTGTACACGACATTATACCAAGGAATAGTTTCGATGCAGCGGCAGTCTGCGGCAGTATGGCGGCAACAAAACATATGCAAGCATTCTGCGGCGGCGGTCGGCGGTGCCTGGCAGCGACAAAATTGGCAGTTTGCAGCGGCACTTAGGGGTTTTGCAGCGGCAGTGTGCCGTATGCTGCGGCAGTCTTGCAGCACTTGCAGGGTGTGACACCGCGGCAATGTCACATTGCAGCGGCAGTTTGGTGACAGTTCAACTTCAGTTCAGCGGCAATGTTGCAGCACCCAAACTTCCCTCTCCAACACTGGCTGGCCTCCATTCTCCCATAGACTGGATTTGAATATCATCACTGCCACAATTAAATTACTTACATACATGTGTCAAGGCCAGGTCAGGTTTGTCCTCATCAAAGTCATCGGGTCCGTCGGGGACTTGGAATATGATGTGGCCTGTGAGACAATGGTCTGGTCTTCGTATGGAAGGGCCAGGGCAGCTGGGGAAGCGGAGCGTGGCTGGCTGCCAAGCCGAAGCAAAGATACGGGGTGAGGACCAAGGTGGGATATGGCGCAGACGGGGATGGACCGGACCCCCAAGGTGTCGAATTTTCCAAGTCTATTGAGAGTATGATATGTAAGACAGAGGTTGTCCATCTGTCGAGTCAGAAGTAACAGTAAGAGCACATCCTGTCGAGAAGCGATAAAGTACTGCGGGAATTCACTGGCACCGGCAAACGATTCACGATGTAGATTTGTCAATCGCCTCTTGTCCCCCTGGTTTTTGGCAGTTCCATATTGGCACTCTCCGCACATGTACCTTGCTCAGCTTTGACGCGAACCTGTGTCAAACGAAGGGATCACGTGTATCGGTCTGTTATGGACCCGAGGGATTAACTTTCGGCAGGTTGCTGCACCAGGTATGTTGAATTCACGGTGTCCCGTTCAAGGACTATTTCTCATATATCTCAATTTAAACAGAAATTGAGCCGGATCGGTTACTGGAACCCGATACTAGAGAGTCAGAGCAACATGTTCACCCAGAAATCTCAAGTTATAAATTTTATGGTTGGCAGGGAAAGTGCCGCAGGGTTGAAATGTGACGCAGCGGCAGTGTGACGATCGTGCGGCAGCGGCACAAATGATGCTGCGGCAATCTTACGGTAAAGCGGTAATCTGCAGCAGCGGCAACGGCAAAGCGGCACTTTCACCGTGCCCGAAAATCTCCTGACGGCAATTTCTTGGAAATGTGGAAGAATATGTATATTGGGTGACTTCCCGTAAGATTAAAATATTCCAGCGCAATTTCTGAGGGTGCCAGTGATGCGATCAGTCTGAAAGATATTCCCGCCGTCTGTGTTTCCCGCAAGCAAGATATTATATTTATGCCTGCATGTAGGATAAAATACAGCCATATGTAGACCAACTTGTCTCTGGCCGTCAGCAATTCATGCAGCATATCTGGCTAGGACGGAATTGGGACGGAATGCAGTGATTCCGTGACATGGTTCCGTTAGGTCCAGTATCAAAAGGATGTCTCGAGTTGGTCTCAAGACTTCAGATTTGACTGGAAATATTAATGTCTTGAAAACAATAATTTTGGATGGGTTTTGCTCATGGTACCCGGGGAAAGGTGGCAGGTTCTAAAGATATGGGTACCGCAAGTTGTTAGAGCGCAAGAGAGGGCCGGAGGGTTCGTGATGGAGGCACAGATCAATGAGTTGTGTCCCAAACGGGATATTACAGGATATGAAAGTCTATTCGGGGGGTAGGGACCCCCCGAATAGATTCAGTATTATTGTATTGATGAGAGAATAAATGTGGGCCATTTTGGGGTGATGCAGTTGATGGGGTCCCGGTGATCGACAACGGCTACGGTCGAAAAAATTCCGGGGGATTATTTAAATCTTACGGGAAGTCACCCATTGTCAAACACTGAGTATAAGAATAAAAAAGTACAAGTTATGCCGTGCGAAGCATCGGCCTCCCCCCAAGTTCAAGAGCCTTAAATTTGGTGCGTGTTGAAAGCCCTGGTTATCCACTTTCCAACGCATTCGGTTCCAAGTGAAACGGGCGAGAAATGAGTGAGATATGACCTCGGCAATTCGACAGATCAAAATGTTTGTTTTCTTTTTCTTTTGCGCAGACTGTCATCAATTTTGCATCGATGCATTTTGCCTGCTTTCTTTTTTTTTTTTTTTTTCTACTTTTTATGTCTTCTCTGACTCTCCAAACTGTTCCACTCCTCTTTCTCACATCTAATTTCTTCAGAGAAACACATTATAATTCTGTGCATTTACCGTTTAACACCAGATTTCGAAACATCACACATAGGTATCAACATGCTCTGAGTCTCGTCTCTCTTGTCAGCTGTACATTTATTCTAATTGGCACTCCAGGGGCACTTGATCCGCCAGATAGCCGATGTCTCTTCCGGGTCTGCTGCCCGAAAATCCTCGTCAAGTGCAGGCCATAGAACAGATCTCCACTTATTGCTGTTCCCATCCCATCCCCGCGCCAGATACTCATGGCGTGGAATATACTCCATAGAAGGAACGACAGATCGTTGAGCGAGTTTGGTGAAGAAAGCCGTGATCCGCGGTCGTAGGTTATCTGAACCGGGAGCGCCTGGTTTTCGTACTTGTGCGACCGAAAGAGATATGGTTCCGGGTTCATGCTCCTCCTTTTTCGCTGAACATATATCGGTTAGTGAGGTTATGATGAATCTAACACGGCGGCACGAAGTTCGAAGGTCTTACTTTGAGGTAGAGACCCTGTACCCAATCTTACATCCTCTTGCTCGTGGATGGAGAGCCCGTCTTCTGTTCTGATATTATCCAGGTAACTCTGCGATGGAAGTAATTTAGCACAGGAATAGCTGCCACCCGTGCACTAACACTGATCAGTACGACAATTCCACGTATGGGCGATCTAGACATTGGATCCGAGACCCAAACCAATATTTGATGGCGATTCACGAAAGATATTTGCGGAAGAGGTTTCTCCGAGCCCTTGGAGGCCAGGATCAGGCCTCGAATCTCAATTGTCAAAGACTTACCGCCGGGTTCAGATTGATTCCCATGCCAACTTTTACTTCTAAGGGGCAATCGGACTGCTCCTCATTCAACCGTATGTACTGGGCCGGATACGCAATGTTGAACGACGAGTACGATTTGTTGTCCGCATCCCATTTGTCTCCAATTTCGGAGTCCACGAGGCACTTGGGCATCACCTGGGTAGGATTGATTCAGCGACAGACGCTTCAAAGACTAGAAGCTGCCTTACTTTGCTGTCGGTGGCCCCCAACGTTGTGGTGTTGTTCTGATTGTATGAGAACGTCGTTGTTGCGGTAGGACCGGTATTGACTAGTCCCAGAGTGCCTGTTATCCCCCGTTGAATTTGTCGCTGTTCTCCGCGCTGATAAAGTTTGCCCGGGGGGTCGGAACCTCGGGGGAAACTGGATCGGGAGGCATTAACGTGTGCCCCAATTCTTTCAAGAGTCACTCACAACTCCCGGTGAATGATTGATTTTTTCCGGTGCGCTACAAAGCCAATGCTGGCATAGGAGCGATCTACTTGTGTTTCTCGCGGTCGAGTTTCAATTTCGAGATCGACTAGAGCAATGACCTTCGGACTTAGACAAGGGACGAGTCAGGTCCTCGAGATCAATCGGCGGTACGGTTTGCGAATTGATTGTGAACTGAAAAGCAATGAGACGACAGTCAATAAATTCTCAGTGGCAGCCTACCCGGAAAGTGTAATCAATGCCAATAGGGTATGTTTCGCCGTTGTCAAGTTTGAGTCCAAGGTCGAGATGTGTTCGGTGGAGCGGACTGTCCCATTTATCGTCCACCACTGAACGTCCTCCACCATCCCCACCTCCGCCCCCGCTTCCATCGATGCCCTGAGTAGCTCCAGGGCTCGGCATGCGGTTCTCTGCTATCCGGACAGCCTCTCCATTGGATTCCGCGTCATTGGGATTGTTGTCGCTTCTCCTGCCGTTTCCAGACTCCCCTGGAATATGACTGCCCTCGGGCATGGTTTCATCTTCATTATTCCCATCATTTCCGCCTTCGGCGCTGTTACCAGCAGTGCCAATGCTAACGGACACGTTAGGGCGACCAGGATCACGATTTCTTGGTAAATTAGTACCATCGAGCCAAGCACAAATGGTTTTACACACAGCAATGTCAATATCGGATTATCGCAGGCTGGCCGAATTACAACCGGAAAGCCCGATGATTCGGCGAGGGACTGCGCCATATTCACAACCTTGGGGTCGTTGTAATATCCAAATATCGCCAAGGCAGGTTCATCTGGAGAAAGCATACAGGCAAACGGTCTGTCACAGCCACTGTTTTGCACAGAAGTGAGAAGATCGTCATCCCAATGGTCCTCAATCCACAACATGGCTTCTGCAGGTTCATGAACGGACGCTAAGCATCCTCCCGTGTCAAGATTGCTTTGGGTCCAAGCCAAGTCATTTATTGTAAACGAATCGGCCGCCGCCCTGAACGAGTCATTATACAAGGGACGAGTTTCAGCTTTACAGAATACGCACTTTGGTCCCTGGCCATTAGGAGAGTATATAACGAAGGTTCCAGTTTCCCTAGCTTCTGGGAGGGTAACTTCATTCTTCGATTCCGAGGTGGAGCTCCTACTGTCAATCTCTGCTTCACCGCCATTCCCCTTTAACGCACCCGCCCCCGCGATGGAAGCGGAGTGACCAGTACTTGTCAGGATACTCGGGACACTTTTGTCATTAGAGCCCAACGTTGAGCTCGCAAAGGGGAAACACTCCAAGACCTGTTGAATAGACGGTCTCTGGGACGGTTCAATTGCCCAACAGAGACATAGCAATGCCCACATGTCATCATCCAGACCTCGCTGTATGACCTTGTCCTCCGTCGGCCTCAGAGGTTTCTCGCCTTTGGCCGATCTAATTACAACCTCGGTGGTGTGCTTGATATTGTTGTATGGTTGCTCGTGCGTGAAGATCTGGGGGAAAGCTGTGTAAGAAAATGCCGAATTCAAGGAAATGCAACAGACCTCGAGCACTGTCATTCCGTACGCGTAGACGTCCGAGCGGAGAGACAAGACACCTTCACCAATGCAAACCTCAGGCGCAAACCAACGGTAAGAGTCGCTGACGCCGCGGCTCTGGCTAAATGGGATGCCCGTGATATCTTCAACAATCTATAAAGATTTTCCAACAACCAGAGGCACATAGGTACGCGGGACTCACACGAGAAAGACCGAAGTCCGCAATCAGTGGGTTGCCACCACTATCAATGACGATGTTGCTCTAGTTTCCAGGTTAGGGTGGTGGGTCCGTAGAGCCAGTGTGATCACTCACAGCTTTGATATCCCCGTGGACGACGTGAGGGACCATGCTGTGAAGCACTTGAAGGCCGAGAGCTACCCCCTTGACCTATGCCAATAATATCTGAGCCAAGCAATTCGTAGACGAAAAAGAAAGGAAATCTACTAGTTTCAGGTAGTCGACCTTGTCGCCCTCCCTTTTGACATAAGTCAAGGCAGTCCCATTTGGCTATTTATCCGTTGAGTGGTCGGAAACAAAATTAAAGCAAGGTAGGAGGTACTGACTTGCCACGGGCTGACTATGTATCTGATAACTACATGAGGGGAGAGTTCTAGTCGAGGGGGAGAAGAGAACATACGGGAACGGTCCGTCTTCCTGGCAGAAGCCGTAGAATGGCAAGACATGCTGACCCTGGTCAATCTTCCACAGTTTCTTCCAGATGTCGCATTCCCTGTTGAAACGCTATCACCGTATTAGTTGGGCGCAGAGGACACCGTGAGACGACTTACCCGTAGACTGTGTTCATTCGCATTAACTGCTCGGACCACTTTGATGGCGACTTTTTCCCGCCCGAGATATAGACCTTGTAAGAAGAAAAAGGCGGTTAGCTGTTACCAGAAACAGGCAAGCATTTGACGGTGAACCTTCGTAGATATCCATGGTGGCCGTTCCACTGACGGGGAACTGGCCAATACGAATGACTTCACCGGATCGGAGGTTGAAGTCCGGCAGCAGTTCGCGACTCTTGAGCTGTAGGTCATACAAGTTGCTGGACAACCCATTGTGTTGTTGATTCGATGGATGGATATCGCTGGCCATCAGCTAAGCAATCGTGAATCTTTCTTTTCTGTGGGATTTTGTGCCCTTGGCGCACCTGTTGCATCATGGACATCATCTGTTGAATTTTCTCGCTCTGAGATTATCATCCAGAATCCGATCGTTAGATTCGTCGCGCAGCCTCGGAAATTGCAAGGATCAACAAGCACCTTGAACGCATCGTTTATTATTTGCTGGCTATTCTCGATGTCGACTAGGTAAGCGACGAGCTCGCAGTGGTCCTTCTCGGTTTCGAGCGTGAACCGCGCTTCCCAAGTATCGGTTTCGGTCTGCTAGGATAGAATTTAGCATACAGTCATCAAAGAAGCACGCGTACCTGAACCGAGCCCCAGCAGTTTGTGAGCATACGATGGCAATTCTCTATCTCTTTCATTATCTCTGCCTGGCGAAGTAATCCCTGGACTCTGGTTAACGGCAACCAGCCGCGCATTTTCGCTGAAATCTGCTGTAGGCATCTCCGATTCGATTTCAAGTCAGATATCGTCAGATGTGTTCTGCCGCACGTACAGAATGACAGACTCGGTGCCCGCGGAAACATCCTCATGCGCAAGCGCATTAGCGTAGAGGACCAGTCCCAGGCGGAGACACCGATCGCGTAGCTGAAATGCAGCATTTCTGATTCTCGGGTTAGGACACACACACACGATGGTCGTCATACTGGACTTGCCGGCTCTGTGTAACGCTCTCGCAGCGCTGGAATATACCGCAGATGATATCTCCTGTGGGGATTAATTCGGGCACCAATGCGAATCGGGCAAGTGCGTGCTCTGGAGGAATAGTGCCCCGGTAAAGACCATCCTCCCGATCCTCCCGATATAGGCACCGCCCCTCCAGCTGGGGGTCCGCCTGGATGAACTTCACTACAGCATCATCCTCTGCGCCGGGCTGGAGCCACAAAGCGAATATGTTGAGCGCTTTGGCCAGCTTAAGTACTTCGAAGGTAACCTGAATCGACACCGTTTATTCAGCCAATATCAAATATGAAATTCACTTTTATGGCTCACATTCGGGGGGGCGACGATGAAAACGGAGGTGTGTGTTGGGTCGGGAAGTTCAGATAGCGTTTTGAGGCAGTTAATGCCTTGAATTTCTGAAGCACTGGGGTTGATGGGTACCACGTCCTTGGACTTTTCAAGAAGAAATTTGAGCGCCTGCCAGGGATTATGGTTACGAACGAATCACATTGCTAGGACGAGGATTTCCTACTTTATATCCATTCTCGGCGGGATTGGCGGATGCCCCGACCACCGCAAATTTGGGAGCAGAGAGGAACAGGTCCTGCTTCTGACAAACCACCGAGACCTTGCTAGTCATTCCGCTGCGAGGGGTAGACGACAGCCACCGAGATTTTTGAGTCGGGCTGAGAATGGGAGTGAGTGCAGAGTTTGTGTCATTCTTTAAGACACCAGCCAGTGCTGTACAGAAGCTGTCCATAACTGATTGAGATCGCTCAGATCTATCAATGCATGTTTATCTCGTAAGATGCTGGTCCAAATCGCCGTGCGGACCCAAATTAGGGCCATTAGGCGCCCAGGGTGAGAGCACTCCAAATTCAGAGCATCCAGAATATACGAGCACCACGAAAACAGAAAACGAGAAAAGAACATTGAACAGAGGCCAAGCCCAGTGAATTCATCGGGAACCTGTGAATGGGCACTTAGTTGCTGGAGATGAATTGTGCCCGGCCTGCGGCGTCAAAGCAGTGCAATAGATTGTGATGAATGGAAGGATTTTGAGGTCCGTTGGTGCCGTCGTCAAGTGCGTATATATATCAAGCTGTCTCTCGATTCCCAAGGAAAGCTCTCGAGCCAAGAATTGCCACCGCGTGCGGCTTAAAGTTCATCCAACCCACGTTCTCCTTCGTTCGTCGCACACGAACGGGGTCGCGCAAGACATGGATGTTTCTTGTCCCCTAGATCATCGCCGCCCAAATTGAATACAGCCGAGGGTAGAGTGAGGAATTGCGGGAGTACCTAGTACACGCGTGGCGGTCAAGAAGCTGTCGGGTTCTGCCCACGAATATCGATTGCATCCGGTGGGGATCAGGTCAGTAAATGAGCGCTAGAGCCTTCCCTCTCTAGGGTTGATTGATGTCGGGAACCTGTCAGAGTTTGCGGGGCTTCGAGACGCAAAGAGCAGCTGAGGCTGTGGTGTGAGAAGTCCGCGGGCACGCGTTGAAGGCAGCGGGCGTTTCGGTGGGCGGGCGGCGCCGCGTGACGGGGTACTTGTATAATCACCTTGCGGCATACTGTGAGTTGACGTATTGCCCCAGAGCGGAGGGAATCCGCTTGCGGCCATGGGTTAGAGACCGCTGTAGAAATTGGATGAGGACCCGTCGCTGAATGTGCGTACATGTAGCTCGGTCCTCGTCCGTTTTATGAAGCGGCAATGCGCAAGTTTGCTCCAGCCTCCAGGATAACCCGATGGATTTAGAGCAGTATCAGATGTCTTAAACTTGTATCGATTGTGCTTGATATGGCTTGAAAGACGTCCAATGGCATGACTCGTAATGCGTGAAAATATCGTGGTCGTTTTCTCAAGCCCAACGGAGTCGATTCGAGGCGGACCGAGAAGCCTAGAGTAGACCGATAGCGCCGCCACTAGGATAAATTTTGCGACCGTATGTGCAAAGCTGGAGCAGATCTTGGGCGCCGCATGCAATGGATGAGATTATCCTAAGTCGGCGATCGAGGTTCGGCGGTCTTGTCTATTCAGAGACGCCACTCTTCCATCCAATTTTTTTCTTTCTTGAAAGCAGATTGGAGATCTACTTCGAATCTCCCCCGGCCTGGAGGCAAGAGCCGACTTGTGATGTTTGAGAGGGAAATTACAGGTCCGCCGAGCTGTGGTTTCCAAGCAATCCGCGAAGGACTATGGATCCGTCAAAAGTTGTGTAGTGCGTCCTAGGCGCTCCATCGAGAGATATTGACTCGATCTTGAGAGTTTTACCGCCTGAAAGACACGGGATTTGCGAGAACCAAGCGAGAACAGAGGTTGCTTGAAAGTCGTAACACTATTGGATGTCGTTCTTTCCAGTGAAAAATGCTCCAGTGAGCTCGAGTCTTGCGCTTCGACTTGCGGGGGAAGTGTCGTTCGGAAGCAGGGAGAGAATACCGCACGGTTCGCAAAACGATAGAGGCGGTCTTGAGTTTGATAATTAGATGTATCGAACTGTGGTTTTCAGAGCAGGCTGGGATAGACGCTGATATTTAAAGCCTGTGAGACTGTCACCAGAGCGTGGTAGAGCCGTGCCTATAATGCCAGAAGCCATGACCGTTCTCCGCAGCCCTAAATGTCCTAAAAAGGAAATCAGGCTCTTTTCTTCTTCCATCGCCGCAAAGTGACGCAGGATGGCGTCCATAACTGTCTCACCAGTCGGTTCCGACACCTCCGCATTCGAATCCAAGTCGGCTGTGGTCAAGAATCCAGCTGGAAAAAGTTCGCGCTGAGTGCAGCGACTCCTCGCGCTGTTTGTATCATGGGAGAAGCGGGGGATGGTGCTACTGAGCTCGAGATCGCCGAAGGGGGAGCCAGGTGCGTTTTTGCGTTTACTATGTGGGTGTCGCTGATAAGATGACTCGGAGGTGCAGTCAACGCCGTCTGAGGTGATGCAGGTGACGGAGACAGGTGGGGACTTGGTTTTTCGAGCTGTGTTGGCCCCGGTGGCATGGGACTTTATTTGGGCGTTGGGGACGCGCTTGGATCGACGAGCAATGGCTACACCGGAGATCCGCTCGCCTTTAACCCTCGCGTCTACGGTTAGGCGGTTTCTACGGTATCTGCCACTGCGCACCCGACGAGCTGGCTTGATGGCTTCCTACCTGGTGGCTTGCCGCTGCGGAGACTCACGTCGTGCGCGCTACAGATCCTCTCCGTGCTGGGTGCTGCGGCGCCTTTTTCTCGGGAGGGAAAGCAAAGGCATGGCCTCGACTCGCGGTCCGTGACGCGCGGCTACTGTGGTGACTCGTCCTGCGCAGTGCGCACGCAGTCTATTGGTGTATCGATGTCTCTGAAATTTCAATCTTAGGGCGGCGAGAGCGCACATTCACAGGTGCCTCTGATGCACACTGTATCCTATGTACGCCCGAGACGCTCGTCTAGAATCCACGGTCTCGTGTGGTTCTCTGCGCATCCCACTGCGCCTTGTTCTTGTCTTCCCTTTTCTTTCCTTACCTTCGCTCTTTCCTCCCCTCCCTTTCCCCTCATTGCATCGTTCCCCGAAGCTGACAACTATCTCAGGCAAACTCCTCCCGTACAAAGGCAAGCCTTCGCAAGGTCAGGGGCAAGGATGGGCCCACTCTTGTCTGCTTTTCTTTTTCTTTTTCCATTTCTTTCCGGCGCGTATCTATCCCGCTCATACGGTCGTGTCGGGCGCGTGCGCCACACCCTCGTACACGGATCGGCGGTGGACGGCATCAGGGATGTGGCCGTGGTGTGTAGCTGCCCATGCTCAATGCGTGCGTGTCGTGCGTTGCCTGCTCCTGCGTGTCAGCAACGTGTCCGTGCCCTGCCGCCGTGTGCGGTGTATTTTCACCTCCACGGCGCGGCTTCGCTGCTCGCGCGCACTGTGCTGTTGTTGCCGTCTGTAACCTACGGGTGCGGACGCGTTGTGGTCGCCTCATCTCCTCTCATCTCAACTTCTCAGCCCCAATCCGACAAGAGCGCGAGCCAGAAAGCTGGCAACACGTTCTCCTCGAACTCGAACCACAATGACGACTCGTTGCTCACCGAGGCGAAGAACGCCGTCGGAATAAGCGAGAAGAAGTAAATCCGCTGATCGTTGAAATTGAAACGAGCATTGTATTTTATGTAAACCCCACCACATTGTATTCACCGTACACTTAACACGCTCGTAATTTGTACCCTATCTGCGCGTCTTTGTTGGAACGAACAGCTGCTTCCGGCTCAAACACACATTGATTTTCCGCCGGCCACAGGACCCGACCTCTACAGCACACCGGCGGGTTCATGATCAGACAATACCCCGACGTCGGGTTCAATCGCCCGAATTGAACAAACAATACCCCCTACCCTCAAATTGAGAGTAGGCAACGCGTCGGCACGGCATGCATAGCACGGAGAATGCGAGCCACAAAGGAGATCAGACCGATGCGCCACAGTCACAATTGATGTGCATATCTCACTATTGATGGTGAGTTGCACTCTTGCGAAGCCGCTGAGTCCCACTAACGAGGCTGAGGCACGCTGACAGGCGGCCAATAGTGGGACTGAGTGAGTCGGAAGTCCCACTCCCACTCTTCTCGTCATTCCTCCCGCCCGCGCAGCTGCCAGTGCAACCGGCGATTGCGGCACATTGTGTGTTCTTGCGCGAGCACACAGAACACAGCCCCCGCGCGCTCGAAGCATACACAAACTCCACGGAACGGATGGGCTGACGCTCTGGTGTGCTACTGTACTATTTCGACCGTAAGTTCAGCCTATGTGACCTGTGACCACTTAGGTTCAACTTTTTGATGGTTCAGGTCGGCCAGGACCTGTGACCTCTATTTTTATAGTTCAATTGTCGAAATGTTCATCTCAGATCTTCTTTCAGAGGGAGGACTCTGACTTGATTCATTGATTGAGTAGCTACCGAACGAAAGTGACCAATATACTTCATCTGCTGTGTTGTGGAGAGTAGCGACTCAGCGAGGGAGTGGAACACAGCTCCTTGCCTCGCACAAACGCGGGGAAGGAAGAAAAAAATTCGATTTTTATGTCCTGCGTGACTCAAATGTGCGCTAGTTCAGACCCTCTAGTGACTAGTGACCAAAATTAAATAGGTTCAGTTCATGGGTGCCTGTGACCTGTGACCTGAACCTACGGTCGAAATAGTACAGTAATACGAGTGTGCACACGTCCGCGCCGGGGCCCTGCGACGGCGAGACAGGACGGTAACCACTCAACTACGTATCATGATATATTCGCTTACTTAGATGTAATTCATTTACATCTATCACGACGGCCCACTGAAGTTACAGCGGCAAATGGTTGATTACATAATACATATGTTGGTTCTTGACAGGTCTGCGAGGCATCGGACGAGTATCCGTGAAAGTAGGATAAGTAGTCCATTATCGTAGGAGACCTTTTCAGTCTGAATCTGGTAACTAGCTTCGGCTCTGTGCTCGGATAAAATGCATTGGAAGACCGGTGCAGATTTCGTGTCGGTAGATGTGGGTTTGATTTCTGCGGCCATCTCTACGTCCAATGTGAGGAATAAAGACCGGGAATCTGATTCGAGAATGGATTACGCACCTAGCCTTGCCTTGCGTATTTCGTACTCCATTTGCGCTCTTTCGTTGGCGACTGTCAAAAAATAAAAACGTTATCAATTCAACGAACGGCAGCAGGCGCCCGAGAACCGCGAACTTGAATATCCCTGCGAAACTTCTTGGCTTTGGAGCTGAATTCTTTAGCTGTATTTACATATTAGGTTGGTATAATATAATCCGAGCCAGGAAGCCTCGTATTGATGCTTTCTATGATACATTATCTGACCCTGGATCCAAACGATTGAGTCCCAGAATAAGATGGGTTATCGATAAAGCAACTCTTAAGCCATCGACTCTGGTGCATCGTCCAGCGGAGCCCTCTCAACCTTCGCCACAGGTTCAAGATTGTCCGGTTGCTGACCCTGAGTAGTTTCCGAATTTGAAGAGCCTACTGATAGTCCTAAATTAAATGTGTATGGGCAATTTGCAGCTGCCAGGCAGATGTCTCCGCGTGAGTTGAGAGTCCACATCGCGGACCATGCGTAAAAATAAGGGAGCACCATATTCGTAATAAAGGCGAGCAGGGCCAGTCCTGGCGCCGTTGTCGGAGACATTCGTATGGCACCAGCAAAATTTATCAACACGCACAGTGCGGCTGGCGCTGCGGACTGAGGTTTGATAGTCAAGATCACAGTATCACCCAAATACAAGTTCCACTTGCCTGTAGTGTTACCCGACGTAGAGAGCTGAGGATGGTAGTGGCTGGGCTGTGAGATAGTACACATGCACGAGAGTGTCGCTGGGAGCAGATGTCAATCCGACTGAAACATCAGCCACAGAGATTGAATGCGTACAAGCAAGTAGAATATTGTGCTTCCCGTCAGAACAAGGTCTCCGCACAACATAGTTCCCAGATGTGCTCCCACTATGACGAAAGCGGAATGAGCAACCTCTACTAGTAGTCTATAATGTTGAAAAACATACTCCAGCCCCTCATCGACTTGATCGCAGTGAAAAAGTAGAAGGTCTGTTGTTGCGAGATTTAGTGCCAATGCAGTACAGTTGGAGCCACGTGGCACACCGGAACAGCACCGGAAATAAGGCCTGACAAGAACAGAATGGTGCAGACAATCACAAGATAGGTGTTCCGCGATATTGCCTATCAAGGAATGAGCTGCGCAAATCGCACTAGACCTGGAACCCTCACCCAAAGACGACGGCAGAAAAACATCTGGACGTAGAATATAGTGATAGCTTCGAGTGTCATAGTTATCCTCGGAAGCCAGTATCTGCGCCATGAACTAGATCCCGCCTCCGGATTTCCGAACGTTACAACATTTTGTATCCACATCATCGCTCTATGGCGAACCTCAACGCAAATTTTGAAAGAATATCAGACACTCACAAGGAATGTAAGCTCTTCAGCGTCGTCAGGAGCGCAAGGCCTGCCACAAAGAGCTTTATCCACATCGAGTCGCGCTTGTTCAGACTCGTGTAGTGCGCAAATTGTGCGCACAGAACGCCCTGAAGAAATAGGGACAAAGAGGCTCCGAGATTCTAAGAGAGTGTGAGCTGTCCACTATCTATCCCAATGAACCGGGAATCTCGCGTGGGCTGACACGTACCCATGCATCGAGGAACGGTCCGGAGGGCATGATGTCGACGGATTAGTTCGTCCTGGCGAAGCATTTATGTAGGCGAGACTAAGGCACGTCAAAAATGCGGTCGACACGGATGCCGGGATACGCTCTGAGTAACTGGTTGTTTCAATAACGATATATAGTGACATACCTCCGAGTCCGGCTCAGGCATCTTACTCCACCAGGAAGTAGTGATTCAACTCCCCTGACGATGGCAGATCAATGGCAACAAGGTGACGAGAGAGAGGGTATTCGAAATTGGGTGCGCGCGCCCAGTGCCAAGCCGGATCCAGCAAACGAACAACAAAGAAGAGAAACTCCTCGAGATTGAATCTAGCTGCAGGCAAAACAACAGAAATGCTGCGAACGCCCGAAACGCACATTTAATGCCGCACGCACTATTGCTTCCAAGTTATGGGCTCGAATCCAGCCTGTTCTACCAAAAGAAAAGTCTGTCGGTAGACCAATTGCTGTCTTAGGTGGGGCGGCGGCGATCACTTCCGCCGTCTATCGACAGCATTCATGGACAGACAAGTCACTAGTCTATCCAAATTATCGGGTGTGGCTTCAACTAGGCCCATTCGGAATGAATCAGACGGCGAACATTCGATACAGGGTGATGATGACGGCACAATTTGGTCAAAACTTCATTTTTCTCGTCACTTTTCCGACCCTGTGTAGGATATTTTAAGGACGCATACCCTGGAGTAACGACGAGAACGGTGGGAGTGGGACTCGGATAAAACTCGCTTAACATCGGCCAACGTCGGCTAGTGGAGAGCGTCCGAGGCATAGGAGGGTCGGGTCGGGTCCGACCCGACCCGACTCTCTGGGGCAGTGTTGGGCAGTGCACATAAGATCAATCAGATAACAGTGACAGTGCCCGGCGGCCCTTTTGTCTGGCTGTAAGTCATTGCCGCGCCGCGCCGCCGTTGTCCTGCTGATTGTGATCATTACTAAATAAAATAATACACTAAGTAGCTATAGCCTTTTCATTTTTGTCTCTTCAATTGTTCTCCCCTGTTTTGTTACCCTGTGTCGGCACACAACCGCACCATAGAGTGTATGTAGAAGGCCCAGTATGAGAGATTGTGTCTTTCTGGGCGTGATTCACCCCATTGGGAGGTTGGGGGAAGCTTTGGTGGAGGCACCGTGCACGCGGTGGCAAGCGGATCGGACCGGCACCGGTTTGTTGGCATCAATGCATTACCGTGGTGCCGAGATCAAACTACTTGAGCCGCAACTGCGAGTCGGGTCGGGTCGCCACAGCATTGGTCAGCGGGTCGGGTCGGACCCGACCCAGACGACCCGACCCTCCCATGGATCCGACGATCTGGGCTAGTGGGTTTTCAGTGCGACTCGTCCTCCGATGAACTGCAGACTGGGACTCGCGTACTGCGGCGATCACTACATCAACGTGCCGCCAAACTCGGAATAGGCAGAAAAAAGTGAATAAATATTGTTTAACAATCAGGGAATGCTCCGTGGGCCTCCGCAGCGAGCGGAAGCACCATGCAGTGGGCCTAGCGGCGAGTGTCAGGGGGGTCCGCGGGGGTCTCCCCCGCGCATCAGTAATTATTTCAACTCACATTTAGCTGAAAAAAGGCCCAAACTGCTTATTTTAATTTTTCTGGACATGCCATCAGGCCAGAGGAGGGGGGGTCCGGGGGGAACATTGATCCCGCTCTAAAATACTCGAAAGAAGCCCTTAAATCACCTTCACACCAGAAAACACTGAAAACTAAGGTCAGATGCCGATATTGATCTATTGATGCTGGGCTGCAGCATCATCTCTTCAGAGAGATTGTTCTTGATTCAGAACATCTGTGTCGTGCCATCGACAAGACATTGTGTGCGTCATCGCACCTTATTCAATACATCCGCCGACTTCGAATCCGTCGATCTCACAAAGCAATACTCTCAGTTGGATCGTTGGCCAGGATTTGCAGAATCCCGTTTACCAATCTCAACAAGCTATCCATTGGGAGCTACAGCTACAGTCCTTGGCTGACTCAGGCCTCTCAATCCCCCGGCCCCTTGGAAAGCTCTTCAGCCTGCCCACTCTTCAGCACATAAAATTGGACGCCAAAACTCCTGAACCCGCCATTTTTCTACCACTCTGGGAGACATGCTCTCCTAACATATGCCACCTGCAACTATCGTTCCAATTCGCATTATCCGATCCCATCTCTCCCTTCCGCCGTCGTTCTTCCGCCAAAATTTTGCTCGAGTCGTTGTGGCTCGATTGTACTGATACTCATATGCACGAATGGATGGCCCACAACATTTGTTCTTTCGATTTTTCAATGCTTGCTGTGTTTTCTGTCGGTACCAGCACATCAATTCTCGGGTGTGACTGTAACACGATGGCGCCTGCTTCCGAACCATCGAGGTTCTAGAATCTGTGGTGACTCACTGGGTATGAATTATTATCAATACAGTCTGGGGGAGTGATGCATCACCGTCTCTCCAGAGAACAACACCATGATGCATCCAGAGCTCTCGCGAGAACAGCGGCAGTGATGCATCACCGAGAACACTGACCTTTTAGGCTGCCTGCCCCCTGCCTGCCATCAATGTCGCAGGTAATGTCTTTCTCGTCGTCCTCAACGGTGTCCAGCATTGTGTTCGAGTATTTGCCAAAAGAGCTCAGGGCGGGCTTACAAATATCCCAAAGAGGCAATTGTCTGTATTAACTAGAGCCGCCAAATACACGAAAGAATACATTTTATAATGAGTGATGCAGCAAGTAATACAGTCGACTACGCAGTGCTAGTCAAACGGGTCCGTAAGCCCCACCCTTTCATCCTCCTTTTCGTCGCTTTCCTCCCCTTCGTCGTCCGCCTTGACCTTAGCACATGCCGCGCGCTGTCATCTCCAAAAACTGTTTGGAGATAAAGGAGAGTCAGAGCCAAATTAGAAAAGGCTAGGAAATAATGGGAAACAGACTGCATGACCTTACAGCTGCACCATAGACACAACAACGTCGAAAGGACAACTAGAACCAGCCTATCAGACTGCACAGCCTTACAGCTGCGGACTTCAGTACAAGTCTCCTGGCGCAGCAACGTCCATACGTCAACTAGGAGCCAGCATGGGCACTACAAATAGTGCTGTTGTCAAGCCAGCAAGCCTAAATTAAATGAACAGCTGTGCCAAGCAGTGCTATAGTCAAGTTGAGAAGTCTAAAGCAGTACAGAGCAGTGTTATTGTCAAGCCAACAGACTTACAGCTGTGCAAACCAGTGCTGTGGTTAAGCCAACGGGGCTAAGTTAGTGGGAAAAGTAAGCCAAGGGACAGCATCGTCAAAATAGAAACAGATGACATCATAGACTCAAAATTGTATAAATACCTGCTGTAATACTCTGTAGGAATCATAGAAAAATCTTGCCCTCTAAAAAGTTTGAACGCATAAGCAGGTAGAAGCTTTGCTCCCATCTTGTGCTCCCGTAAATCCGCCGCCAGTTAATCTGCCGTTCAGTAATCCGCTGTCCAGTAATAAAACAAGTAGCCTGAGTACGTGAAGCTCCTGTGCTTGTTTTCCAGTAATCCGCCGTCCAGTAAAGAACAAGTAGCCTGAGTACGTGAAGCTCCTGTGCTTGTTTTTCCAGTAATCCGCTGTCCAGTAAAAAACAAGTAGCCTGAGTACGTGAAGCTCCTGTGCTTGTTTTTCCAGTAATCCGCCGTCCAGTAAAGAAACAAGTAGCCTGAGTACGTGAAGCTCCTGTGCTTGTTTTTCCAGTAATCCGCCGCCAGTTCCAAGAAAGTACAAACAGCCTGAGTCCGTGAAGCTCTTGTGTTTGTAAGACAAATAGCTGGAATCCATAACGTCCTGTGTTTGTCTTCTGCCGCCCAGCGCCAGTAACTCGAAACCCTTACAAGCAACTCGAACCGGAGTTGCTTTTACGCCTGTGACCTTTTCACAGCCCCAGTCTAGACCCTTTTTCGCTTCTGTTAGTCACCCAACACCTTTCTTATAAACTCTTATTTTAAAGAGATTTTCCCCACTTTCAACTTCACAACCCCTTTTTCGAACTTACGAGAAACTCCCGAACAAAGCCAATTCCAGAGGACCTCGTGTATAACAATTTATACACCTGACAGCGCGCGTCCGCCACCAATCTGGCCAGCACTCTCCACTGGTCCTCAAAACCGGCACGCATCCCATCCTGACATGCGGCCTGTTTCAGCGCGTAGGAACCATGCCCCTCCCGTAACACCTTGTCCTGCTGCACCGCCCTCGATCCTACCCGCGCCCTCCACCAATCAGCACGCCACTGGAAGAATTGCAGCACGCGGCGCATTTCCTCCTCCAGCAGGTCTATTTCCTCCGCGTAACGCATCGCCTTCGCGCGCGCTTTCACCCATTCGATCCGCAGAGCTACAAAAGCCCAATATCAGTGCTGGCAAACCCCAAGGCATCCATCCGACTCACCCTCGTTCTCGACGACATCTTGGTCCTCCCCAGTAGCACCCTCCACCTTCCAGATCCACGACATCTCCATCCCATCCTCCGCCTTCTGCTTTGCAACCTCTGCCTCTTCTGCCGCCGCCTCCGGATCCACCGCCGCCATCCTCCTCGCCTTCTTCTTCCTCTTCCCACCCTTCCTCCGCCGGTCGTCGTCTCCAAACACCGCGCTCGGTCAGCCGCGCACGTCAGCTGTGTTCAGCACTTGCAAATGCGCGTAGTCCCTGTGCTGGAGACGGGGTCCCAAGGCACCGAGTGCAGCTCGAGCAGCGTGGTACTCGTCGGCGGCACGATCCACCTCGGCCTGGATGTGGGCCACGCGCTGTCCCCGATCGCGTCTTTGCCCTCACACCCATCACCTTCCCCCGGTGTTTGTACTCCCGCGTCCAGGAGATCAAGCGGCTCCGGATCTCGTTGAGGGCTAGGACGGCCTGGCCCTTGCTGAGCTCGTACTCGTACTCTAGCAAGGAACGGTCGCATTGCACCAGCATGCCGATTGCCGATGGCAGCCACAGCTTGATATCTTGTGCCCTTATCCCCAGCAAGCTCTGTGTCGCCCCAATCTGATCCCACTCGGCCGCCTCACGTTGTCGCAGCAGTGCTGCCTCCAGGATGAATAGCTGCTGGACAGCGATCCACCCGTCGATCTTGCGATGCAGCTTGGTCTCCCACTCGATTCGGGCACGCCCCTGCATGGGTGTCTCGTGCTGGCCCACATTTTTGAAGACTGTCGCAAGAGCACGCCTAGGATCAAGGGTTAGTTTTTCCGTGTTCAGGGAGCGATGAGGGATCACTTACTGCGACTCCTCCAGCTGCAGTCCCATGGAGAACATCTCCGTCTCATGCATATCCCCCCGCACCCGTAGATGGTCGACATCATCCGCCACGATCTTCGCCATTCGCAGCCGGACCTGTGTCAGATCGTCGTAGTGGACGGTCGAGGCAAACAGATTGGGCTTTTCCGCGTCCGCCTCCCACTGCGCGCGCCATTGGCATCCATGTTTCGATCACAGACACTGAGAACGATGCCTCGACGTCGACCCATGCCTCCCGCGATTCCACCATCAGCGGGAGATTCTTCTGCAGGCGGTCCCGTAAGGTGGTGCCTAAGGTCTGTCAGCATAGGGCCATGCACAGGAAAAGAGGAACTTGCACCCAGTCGCATGATCTTCTTCCAGTTCCAGTACTGGAAGTGGACCTCGAGCGTGTCCTGCCGCGCGCCTGGGCCTGATACGCTGGTGCTGTTCGCGAGGCGGTTTGCGTCGGCCCACCCACGCTCAGGCGCCTCCCCGTCTGTCTGGCCCACGAACAGCGTCAGGTTGAAGGAGAATAGGAGATTACAACCCTTGATGTGTGCTGGAAGGTGGAATTTGGGCACCAGGAACCCCACGCTGGTCTTTCCTCCCTTCAGCTGCGCGTGGGGGTCGAAAATGCGCATGCGTTCCCAGATATTTTTGTACCATTGGCATGCGATGTCGTAGGATACGAATAATTGTAGTAGGATGCAGCCGGCGAGGCTCATGAAGAATAAATAGTCCATGTTTAAATATCTGGGCACATCCGTTAGTCGTCAAGGCTTCGTTCAGCCATAAAAATGCATACCGTTCCCCCATCTGCAAGTTGCCCACCCCATTCGGGTGTTTCATATTGTGGCGGGCGCAGTCGACCGTCCCAATTCCCGATGACGCCGTCCCCAGGAACTCCCGAAGCGGCTTGTCGACGGCATCGTGGGAGACGCAGGTGCTTCTCTACCAAAAAAAAGGTGTCAGATTCCAATTCGACCACAAGCTCATCATGCTCACCTCCTGCTTTTGATCCCAATGCTTCTCGAGGTGGGCCATATACTTCGTAACGTCCCCAAAGAAACCCCATCCCCTCACCAACCCCGGATCTTTCTCCTCACTTGACACGTCCTTGCGCATGAGACGGAAATTGGTGTCGATCGCCAAGAACAAGGCATATAGGAATCTAAAATACCCGGTAAGCATGCATCCCATGCAGCTCGCTCAGACGTACCGGTGGTGCGCCGGCGCCGTGTGCCAATCCGGCGGCAAGTTGATCCCTGATGAGGGCAGGCAGGGCACAAGAGTGCGACCTCACCCGGCTTTGTCGCATTGATGCGATCCTCGCATGGGTCGTGGCCTCGGCCAGCGCGTTTCAGCAACAGCAGATGCTGCCACTGCCGCGTCATCCTCAGAAACTCGCTGTATCAATCCTACGCCTTGGTCAGTCACATATCAGACCAGAAAGTAGTATGCTTACCCGCGACGGCTCCAATCCCATATTGTCGGTTTCCCACACCAAGCTGTGGTAGAACTCGTACGGCGAACACTTGGATTCAAGCGTCATGTGGGTGAAGCGGCACAATGACACGAAGGTTGCGGCTGATCACGGATTGGTTCCAGTCGTGGGGTATAGCTTCATGCGCAACAGCTGCATGGACTTGGCCTTGGTGGTGCCGCAATCGCAGTAGTCGAGTCCGACTTCTTTGATCCCTTGTGTCGTGATGACGACGAAATCGTCGCCCACTGCCGTGGAGGGGTTGGGACACACCTCGCCCACTTGATGTCCCAGCCGGATCCGCACACCCAATGATTTGAGGGTGCACCACCGGAACCAACCGTTCTCCCAACGCTGCCCCGTGCCGTCAGCCTCACATCGCTTCTTTGGGCGGGCTCGACTGACCTCAATCCGATGGAACGGCATGCTCGCATGCAGGCGCTTCACACAGCTGCCGCAATAAAAGCAACCGTGCATGCAGTCGGTGCAGCGGTACAAGAATTCTGTGGCCTCGCACCCTGGCCCTGCGCATACCGTCTGGTCGATATAGTCGCCACGTCCGTCGTGCCGCAACACTTCATCCAGGAAATTCTCGCGATCCAATAGTGCCCATTGCCCATGAGGGTCGTCCTGAAGCAGCGATCAGAAGAATGCAAGAAGAAGAAGAAAAACGCCAAGCTAGACTCACAGACTCTCTGAGTTTTCGCGGACCAGTGGTCTGCATTCCAGGACCAAACTCGGCGTCAAATTCGGCGTAGTCTGCCTCCCAGTTGTCAAACGAGAAAGCCGGGGCTGCTGGGACGTCTGGCTTGAGGGTGACCTTGGTTTTTTTGGCGGGGGAGGCGGGGGTGGGGATCGACGACATGGTTGAGCGTACTCCGCGTGAGCCCATGGTGATGGTCTCCGCTGGGATGTAGTGGACGCGTCGCCCCCGTGTACGAGGGAGGTACCCTTCCTGCGAGTCATCGCTGTCGCTTCCGTCGTTGAGGTCGTCCTCCTCGACGTACCAAACCTTGCATTTGGCCATTAGGGAGGCGAGGCTTCAAAATTCAGAACACTCACATGTTTTCACGCACGTGTGATTGAGAACCGAAATTCAGGCGCAACTAATAGCCGGTAATCTCATGCTATCCCCTCTGATATATCCCTTAGTCCCGGCGCTGCAAACGAAAGTCATAGTCGATAAACGTATGGATAAACAGCAGCATCAGCAACATATGTCTTTAGAAAGTTAGAATGTGCTCCCAAGCAAAATAAAAACTCACCTTTGGTCGACCACCACCGACTCGATGGGCGGGCCGCAAGAGATCGCGTCGTAAGACATCAGGGCGGGTCCGAGTCGCAACCCACAATTCTGGTAAAGTCGGTCCAGATTGACGCGTCTGGAGCAATAAGCCATAGCACACTGGAAGAATTCCAGACGCTTACCTCTCGCCATGATCCCTGTCTACTGTCCCCGCCTCCAAAAATCCCTGCGCGCGCGACATTTGGCTTGGTGTAGCTGTGCATGTTGGTGGTGTGATCCAAGTGATGCGGCATCACCTCTGATCGGGTACTCCATCATTGATCTGCCGCCTTCGGCCATTTTCCCTTGCGACTTCCTTCTTTCTCACAGCAGGCCCTTTTCTGCTGCGCCGCAGGTGAGGCGGGCCCATCTCTTTTGTCTTTAACCACCATGTTCCTCGCTCTCACAAATGCTCTCACTTCGCTCGCTAACTCTTTCACTAAATTCTGGGGTCAGGCGCCCGCCATAGAAGATGATGACCGCAACTGGTACCTGAATAGTTGGGGTCTGATCACCTGAGATGTGTGAGTCGGCTATCCGTTCCACTTGACCTCCACTGATAGACCCTTTCAGAGATCGCCTCCGCATCCACCGCGACGAGGCCGACTGCCTGTGGGCCGACCCCATTTACCACGCAGAAACGCTGGGCGAGGCCTTCTTGTACCTCCCTGCCTGTACCCACTTCAAGAAGGTGTTTTCCTGGCGCACCGAGCAGAAAATCGTTAACGACACAGTCACCAAGTATGAGACAGTGACGCGCATCAAAATGATCTACTATGTGATCGATGGGGACCCAGACATCTACACATCCACGTACGTTCTTTCTGCCTACTTTACCCCTTCCTGACCTACGCGCAGCAGTGGTGCCACACTCGCTTGGCGCCGTCAGGACGATCGCTGGGCCACGATCTACGCCACCCTCTCTCACACAGATGCTGTCGAGAGGGCGGGTGACTGGGACGTCTGACCACGAATATTTCAAATCTGTACATACGCACCGCTGCTCGTTTTTCAAGGACACTCGTACTCGCCCTGGCGCCCACCTATCCCTAACCGCTCATCAAATGTATTGCACAAACTAGTATACTGTAACCCGCCGTATGTCGTCTATACCTTCGCTATTCGCGTACCGTACCAAAAATGTAAATAACGTACCGCTACCGCTATTGGAATCAAAGGCTTCGTGCCTACTATTTCTTGACTTAGGGAGGCCGAAAGACTTCGGACATTTCCGGCGGAATTGATCGCCAGTCATCAATCAGATTTGATGACATGTATTCATATCCACTGGTCGGACTGTCACTCCTCACAACATGGTACAGATCAAGGTGCGTTAGACGGTTATCCTTGACATCCTCGGCACTCAACTAGCCGGCAGTGCACCGCACGCAAATCCACCGGCAGCCAGTGTGCTTTCGAGTTTCCACCAATGCATCCGTTTTGAACGTGATTCTCATACAGGAAAAGCCCCGCGTATTCAGGCCAATGCCATGAGGCCCAGCAACCTCAGAGACCGCGATTGTCAAACAGGAAAACCTTTGCGTATTAAGGCTAATGCCATGAGGCCCAGCAACCTCGTCGTTCCCGACCCCAAGCGTCATTGCTCCCGCTCCGCCAGCGAAGTCCGCAAGTACCAGAAAACCACAGGCTTGCTTATCCCCAAAGCACCTTTATGAACAGCTGCTTCCAGCTCAAACACACATTGATTTTCCGCCGGCCACAGGACCCGACCTCAACAGCACACCGGCGGGTTCATGATCAGACAATACCCCGACGTCGCCCGAATTGAACAAACAATATCCCCTACCCTCAAATTGAGAGTAGGCAACGCGTCGGCACGGCATACATAGCACGGAGAACGCGAGCCACACGGGAGATCAGACCTGCGGGGCAGAATTCGATGATCTCATCCCATGTGGCCATGCCAACAGCGATGAAAACTGCTAGCGAATTGGTAGCGAGCAACTGTCTTTCCATGTTTCCGATTCAGAATTCGCAGCAGGATTTGCACAGTAAGTATTCATGCATTAGCGCCAGTGGATCAACGCCCCAGCATACGAGTTGAAGAGCAGAAGGAACCTCTGCAGATGGATTGATTTCTACAGACAAAGAACACTAATAGATGGTCAGAGGGGCGGAGGTTTCTTCTGCGCTGCAGCTCACCATGTTCAGACGAAGTTGTGGCTCTGGGGCCCGACATGGAATCTGGATCTCCATTCTGTCCTTGACGAACTATAATGTCACCATTGAGTGCCCGTGTCCGCCTCATCAAGCGGGAATATGAGCCGGAAAGACTGCAGTGGCGTGAGCCAATGCACGCAGGGAGTGGGGAGAGAGCAATAGGTGTGTAGAGAGGAGGGATCGGCGGAGAGCACAAAAAAAAATAGAGACGAAGATGAAAGGGCGATCGAGTAGGGGAGGTGACAAAACACTCACCCAGCTCCACCTTTGGCAACGGTGTGTAGTCCTTGTCGTCCTTGAGGTTCTGCGTCTCGCCCGCGGCGATCCCCTCGGGCGTAGGGCATCAAACTGTCCGTAATACGGTTTGTACCCATATGGTTAACAGTAATTGATCTAAACTCGGTCAAATTTGAGAGTTTCTCCCCGGTTTTAGGCCCAATCGCTGCGCCGGATGTACGCCTACCAGATGATCCATTATTTGGGGACATCTGTGACCAGATGCGGACACAATGTTGTTAAAAGTGTCGAATTTTGATCACTTTGATTACCCCGTAATGAATTACGGGTCAAAGGATTACAGGGGCAACTGTCGCTCAAGAAAGTGGTAGATTTAAAATACGCCTGGCCTCAAGGTAGAGGTCCTGTGGAGCTAACTTATCCATGGTTTTGCAAGGACCCACCTGCTGAGAACACAGTAAAAAGAGGCAAAAATAAATTTCGCCGTAATCCTATACTTGAAAACACAAAGTCACGGGAAATTGACAGAAAATCACGTGGTATCACGTGAAGTCACATGAATTTCACGTACTCTCGGAACCCTGAGGTGCCGTGCGCTGCGAGCGTTAGCGAGCGGCAGTGCAGCGCCGGAGGGCTTGGACTCTGGTGTATCTGTACAGAACTGGGACCAAGCCATGTCTGACTGCCCGTGGGAGTGATTCCGTGCCAAAGGCATGGGTACTAATCTTGTTACTGTTTGATGCCCTACTCGGGCATAGCCACGGCACTGCCGGCGATGATCGCGTGCCGGCGCGCGTAGAGCGGTTTTTGGAGGTCAAAGTACTGCGAGGTACTGCGTCACAAAAGCATCAGAGTCAGGGATCAAGACCGCAAAAGATGATAGAGAGGAAGAGTAGAGAGTAGAGGAGAGGGGGGACGACGTTAGAGACGACAGGCGCGAGCCGGACGAGATATGAATCCCGGCAGCCACAAGCAAGCAACGGGTGCATGCGTTGAATGAAACCAAAGCAACCGCAAAGTAAGGCAGGGAAGGTTGAACCAAAAGAAAAACGAAAGGCGTGAATTAGGCACGAATAGATGGAAGCTTTCGTCGCGATCGAAGCGAATGGACGATCTCCCCGCCCAGAAATCCCCCGCCAAAGTTTTAAAAAAGTCGCCAAATTGCCGGGCACAAAAAAAAAAAAAAAGAAAGAAAGAGTCCACCCTGGCCCATCAATATCAACCCTGACTCGCTGGGCAGTGAGAGCGCTTGTGAGGGCCACATAGTCCTCACGCTTGGAAAAGCACACCAATAGTGTGATATTGCGGAGATTCAGAAGAAAATTATCTGCGGCACCCAGCACCTCCAAGAAGGTATGAAAGGCACTGCATTTTGACGGCTTCTGAACTTGCGTGGCTCCAGAAGCTGTCAAAATGCAGTGAGGGGGTCGAGTCGTCGTCGGCTTCATCAGCTGGGTTCAAATAAAACAGTTCCAAGTCTATGGGACCGGGAATAGGCTGGAAGTACTACTGCGCAATTTCATTCGGGTTGTGACCCGTGACCCAAATACCGATTCGGCACTTTGGCAACCAACAAAGTTTGGCGTGACACCTCCAAAAGTTTGGCATTCAAGATGAAAATTTTCCAAAATTTTGCCTTTTTTGCACCTCCGAGGGAGATTTGGCCCTGATGTTGTGTATTTTACATTCGGCACTGGGCGCTGTGACCCATGACCAAGACCAAAATTCATTGCGGCACAGGGGGTGCGTGACGTGTGACTGCAGAATTGAACGAAATTGCACAGTATTCGACCACGGCGAGGGGTTGCCAGTCGGTAAGGCTCCAACAGTTTTGGTTTATACACGGCTATCCCGGAAGTCTTCGGAATTCGATGAGTTTGATGACCGTCGGATTCCAATGGGCCGCTAGCGGTTACCAATGATTTGGTGAATCGTCAGATTCCAATGGGCAGGTTCCATTGGATTTTGATGGGCTTTTGATGATCAGTTCGGCTGTTGTCGTGCTAAAACAAAGAGAATCAGAACAAAATGAAATGCAAGCTGTAAGACTCGAACTAGGGATCGCCTGACGATGAAAAACAGAAAATGAAGACCGAATACCAACTGAGCCACCAGGCCAACAAAGGGTGGTGGGGTGATTTGAGCATACCTTGTTGCTCACTCTCACCCGCCTAACATCCACTGCGCGCGTCATTATCCATCACCTACTTCACCAGCAAACCGTAGGTAAGGGTCACTTGTTTGGTGTTTGGGATGGCCAGCCATTAAGAGGAGCTTTATTCAGCCAGACTGCTAATCAAGTACCTTCGCTATTAATATCTTCAAGTCTGCAGAAAAGGCATACAGGCGGACTTCATCCGGGAATGAGATCTGCACGCATCGGATCATTGACAGGCGCGGCAGGCCTCAGATGCGGGCAAACGGCGAATGCCGTGGAAGACTTGTATGGTGAGATGATGGAGTCACATGCCATGCCTACTGAATTCCAAGAGGTGTGTGTAAGTCCGGTGGGTAGATCACCGGAATTTGATGAGCAAACCGAAAGAATTTCAGTAATCCGACTATTCAAATGATGGCAGTAATATTTTCTTCAAACGCCAAAGGAAATATCATTGGATTTCGATGAGCATCATTTCCTACCAAATTCCGAAGAATCCCGGGTTTGCCGTGTAAACAGTTTTAAACCAATAAAAGGGTTTTTATTTTCATTTAGTTTACGGGGGGTCGTAAACCATAAACAGATTCTGAAAACTAAATAGTTTAAACCTTTTCCGTGTTCAAGATGATTTGTGGCTTACAGCACCTGTGATTTGCGTACACAGTGTGAGGCCTTGTTTGCCGAGCTTCATCCGTGGTGTTCAGCCATGATGACGAGCCGTGATTGGAGGTCGGCAACGTCGCCAACCCTACCTGAGATCGGTGATGTCCGCCGGATTGGGACATGTTTTGACCTCTTCTGCTCTGTTGCTCAATACACTGTCCTGACACCTCAAAATGCTGTTAATTGATGTTCAACCAATACCTGACCTCAAAACAGCTTTCCGGAGTCCCGGATCTTGTGCTTTACGTTTTTATAGCAAATATTACAGTTTATAAATGGTTTAAACAGTTTATCTTAGGGTTTTGGTTTAGTTTATGGCTGACCGTAAACCTAAACTAAACAGTTGGACCTTACCAGTCGGCCGTCGGCATAACCATGCGTAATGAAATGGCGGCCTGGGGGCCGAGAATAATCCGTCCGGAAAAGGCAACGGGCTTGGCCGGGCTTCGGCGGGCTTGTGCCGAGGCCGGGCCCTGAACATCACTAAGTACGTGTGAGGAAGGAAATGAAGTCGTGTATAGTAATGTCGAAGTCAGCGATCTCGAGGTGCTCGAGGGAGGGAAGGGTAATGTATTTCAAAATGAATTGCCGTGGTGTCCTTCAATAGTGCGACTTCAAGTTTGGGGTACTGTACTATTTCAACCAAGTGTTCAGTCACAGGTCACAGCACCCACCGAACTGAACACTTGGTAAAAGTAGTCACAGGTCACCAACGCGACTGAACAGTGGGCCATTTAAATGTTTTTGTAGCTAAAAATCGAAAATTTCTCCTCGGAATCTCAATTTTATGACTTTGAACAGCACTTTCACAATTTTTCAAGCAGACAGATCCAAGGGGAACTCGGGATTAAAATTTTGTACGTGGGGAGGGGGGGGGGGGGGGGGGGGGGTCCCAGGGGAGGCTTAAAAAAACTTTTTGGTACTTTTGTTAGAAGGGATTGAAAACCCTCAATTTACCGTTTGGACAATGCCAGAGGTGTCAGGTAGGGTTTGTACGATGCCCGAACCATCTTGGAGGTCAGCTTCCTAATATGGAATGTCGGATCACATACGACGCGTAGATTTTGCTTTCCGTTGGCTCAACCACCTTACCCTGATGTTCAAAAAAAATAACTTGACACTCACTATCATGGATATACAGTCCCACTATTTTTCCCTGCCAATATACCACTAGGTTATGATAATTTGGTGCCCAGTGTAAAGTGGGGGTGATAGACCAGTATAGTACAGGGGTGTAAGGAAGAGCCACACCAGAGGTATATTAGATGGACAGGAAGCTGTTACTACACTGTAAGATAGTCAAACTGCCTGTCAAGCCCGCCCCCCAGTAGTGTCCCGAAGCTGAGGCCCTAAGCGGAGGCGACGGCCCGGCGCTAGGGGTGGGAAACTCCTTCCCTATATGGAAGGAGGGGGGGGGAGAGGGGGGGTCCGCCGAGGGTCAAAAAAAACTTTTCGACCCTACGTACTTATTTCGAATCCCGAGTTCCCCTTGGACAGATCCACAGTACATTAAACAGTGAGTCAAACAACTCTATCATCTACTGCACACATGTGTTTGCCGCCGTGAGGAACAGGAGACCTTCGTATCCCGCTTTGGAATTCAGGAGGATGAGGCCCTAGAAAATGCGACAGAAAAATTGCTTGTATGGGATCGTCGGATTGGTGATAATCTGATGCAATGATTTACGCGTCGAAGCGCGATTCCCCGCCATCCATGATGCGCAATCTCAAATGAACATTTTGACAAATGAACACTTGAAAATAGGTGTCACAGGTCCCCGAGCCCGATGAACTGATGGCAAATGAACAGAGGTGGTCACAGGTCACAAGGCGTGAACACTTGGTCGAAATAGTACAGTATTGAATATTCCGAGACGGAGCGCTCGCAGTGTAGGGTCTTGTTTATTATGCTCGTTTGTAAACATGTTTATAAACAGCTGTTTAATAAACCGGTTTTTAATCCCTTGGGGCAAAACGACCTGTTTTAATTATCCAAGCCTAGCCCGGGAGTCAACCCAGAGGACCGAAAATTCGCCAGAATTTCCACCCGGTGAAAGATGTTGAGCTCAGGATCAGTTTCTTCAACCCATCGCAGTTGATCGCCAGTAGCAACACTGAAATGGGGTTTTTGATGCTTGGTCGTAGATAAATTGATGGGTGTTGGGTTGATAGGTTGGGTGAAAACCCCAAAGGCATTTCGAGTCACACAGATCAGCCCGAGAGCGCCAAGATGATGGAAAGGCTGGTGGGAAGAGCTTTGGAGGAACTCCTGGAATGGGGAGACCGAAAAACTTGTATTTTCGGCTAAATTTGAGAGCCTATTTACAAACACGTTTATAAACAGCTAACGAAAATTAGTTTATAACCTCCCTGGGAATTAAAAACTAGACCCTATCGCAGTGCCGTGTTGGTCAATGGCGACCCGGCTGGGGGGGAGGGGGGGATTTATTATACTCGCGTGGTCCAAATGTCTGAACAACAAGTTTACCGAAGACAGTATCTCTACGCACTCGCCCGCGTTCAGGAAGTCGGCTTCCACAGAGTTCGTCTGATCGGCATCCACGGCAATCAGAATGAAATGACAGATATATAAAAGGCGGTGATCTGTGATGTCCATGCGATGTCTGCGATGTACTTAAATTCCCATGTTTCGCCTTTGCCGTCTTATCTCGGTCCCCAGCAGAGTCGTTCGCAATTTTGGCCCCAGGCTCAGCTCGCTCCCGGCATACACAACCAGGTGAACGAACGCACGTCTGCGGTAATTGCCCTCGTTTGGCCCCTTTTCAGCTCACTCACCATTCTATCCTCCAGTCCGAAAGCGGCTACGTTGCTGCACCGCCGGGATATTTCTCCCATGACCATGCTCTTCGTTACGACGATCCCCTGGCAGATTGCAACTCCGCATTCCTGGCGCGATACTACGCCATCTATAAAAATTGGCACCGCATACGTGTGGCTCTCCCAGCCGTATGGTCTTGCGACTGGCGGCGTTGGGACGACGGACCGCACCTCTCCGATTTGGAGAAACAAGTGGCCTGGATATATGGTGTGTCCACACCGGTGGAACCGATGGCCTTCTTCGCCGGCCAATGCGAACCAATCTTTCTGTTCTTCACGGGGGGGGAGTACTACTTCTACGATATGGGTACCCTAACGCGCTTTGAAGAGCATTTCACGTCCCACGAAGACTTCTTGTGTCGCTTTGGAAGGTATTTACACAGCGGTGTACTGCTGCCCAATGTGTGGCACCAGTAACAGTCTCGAATCACCCGGGATAAAATGCATGTTCCGCTATTTCAGCCGTAGAAAAAGTAATCGAATCCGAAAATTCTTCAGCGGTCTCCGTCATCGCACTAGCACCGCGTTACGGCAAAAATTCCAGACGGATTTTCCAGCCCACAAGAATGGCGTCGAGAGTGCGATATTACACCACAGTTGGCAGATATCAAGGAATACCATCGGTGCAGTGATTGGACCTGGTCGAGGAGTGGTAGGTACGCAGCGCAGGAAGATATCCGACGCAATTTCGACTGGTAAATGGGCCATCGGGTCGGCGAGCCTGGAGTTTAATTCGGACTGAGCCTGGCTCCGCTTGTTCTCTAAGTCTCGGAGACCCCGTTTCTGTGTGTCCATGGCGGATTTGAGCTCGTCGATATGCGTACGCAGCTCAGATAAGGATTTCATTGGCAGCGCGGCGGTGGTTGGTGAGACCATCACTGACTGATCGTCGGGTTTAATCGGCGATCCACCCTTGACAGACACCACCATCTTCTCTGCGCAGCTGCGGTGCAGAGTCTCGAGCTCGGACAATTCTTGTCCAAAATCCTTTGTACATGACACAACCGAATCCATTTCTCACCCCGTAATTGGTAGACCAATTCGTAGCGCATCTCGTTGATTCAAGGGCGGATCTGGAAGCATGTGCATTGGTCTCCAAATCATGGGTGTTCGCAGCCCAGCATCATCTCTTCAGAGAGATCATTCTTGATTCAGAACATCTGTGTCGTGCCATCGACAAGACATTGCGTGCGTCATCGCACCTTATTCAACACATCCGCCGACTTCGAATCCGTCGATCTCGCGAAGCAATACTCTCAGTTGGATCGTTGGGCCAGGATTTGCAGGATCCCGTTTACCAATCTCAACAAGCTATCCATTGAGAGCTATGCTCCTTGGCCGACTCAGGCCTCTCAATCTCCCGGCCCCTTGGAAAGCTCTTCAGCCTGCCCACTCTTCAGCACATAAAATTGGACGCCGAAACTCCTGAACCCGCCATTTTTCTACCACTCTGGGAGACTTGCTCTTCTAACATACGCCACCTGCATCTATCGTGCCAAAAATCATCATCCGATCCCATCTATCCCTTCCGCCGTCGTTCTTCCTCCAAAATTTTGCTCTAGTCATTGCGGCTCGCTCATACCGATACTCACGAATGGATGAACCACCACCTTTGTCCTTTCAATTTATCGATGCTTGCTGTCTTGTCTATCGATACCCACACATCGATTCTCGGGTGCGACGTGATGGCGCCTGCCCTCCGAACCATCGAAGTTCTGGAATTTGTGTCGACTCAGGTATGGATTATGACTTGCTTGCAATTCTAGCCCTGACACCCATCCGAGAGTGCCTTGAGAGTGGATCTCTCGCTATTCTCAAAACTTTCGGTCCTTCGGATCCACATTGCCTCTTTGTCCATGGCAATCAATACTCTCTCGACCATCCCATCCTCCTCCCGCATCCGGCGAATCAGCTCTTTTTTTTCCGTATCCTGGCACCGTCAATCACTGTGCCCAGCTTGACTTCACGCTGGCGGGTCTTTCGTTAGACCATCCACTGGCCGTGGAACTCGAAATAAGGCCTGGCAAGTACGATATCTCACCACTCTTTCCTAAGCTCAATCACTGCATTCAGGCCCTTAGGCGGCAGAGGGTGTGTCCGCCGCGCCGCGGCAGAGGGCGGCAGACCCGAGGTCAGACTTGGCCTGCCGCGATCGGCCTCCCTGCGAACAATCCCCGAGCCAGCTCGGGAACTCAGAATTGTCTTTGGAGAATTCACATGAATCACATCTGGGTCCTTGCGGCGTGTTTGCCGACCGTGTGAAATCATAACGTCACTGCAACACAGCCGACGGCGGCGAGACAGCAGCCAGCGCGATTGATCAGGATAGATCCTGTGTTGCAACCATGGACCCACCATGAACAACTCGAGCCACTGGTCAGCAAGAGAGAAATACCGACCCAACATGGCCACCTCCGGCCAGTGCACCATTTCAAATAAGCATTGACCACTAGGAAATCAGCTGGTGAGACAATTCTCATGCCAAGAAATAATTCTCATCCATTTTGGCTAATTCTCATGCGCTTGGGAGCTATATTTTTCTTGGGAGTAGTGGCCAGGAGGCTCAAATGGCGAAGATCCAAGAGTAAATGAATGATGGCAAAGGCGCCGTGGCTGGAAGGAGAGGCGGCCAGTGGGCGGCAGAGGTTGGCCGCCCGCGCCGAGGCCGATGGCGGCAGCGCGCGGCACAGCCTCCGCGGCAGACCCCGTCGCGTAGGGTAGGCACAGCGCGACAGATGGCGGCAAAGCTCGGCAGCCTCTGCCGATCAAGGGCCTGAATGCAGTGAAGGTCCCAGGCATCAGCGGGTTCAAAACAAAAAACGAAGGAAATTCTTATTTCTTTCAGCTATATTGCGTACCTGATATCCTTCTCCAACTTAGGGGGTCTGAGGGCCAGCGACGCGAAAAACGTAGGGGGTTTGAGGCCCATTTGACCAACTTTTGCCGGAGTTACCTTGGCCTAGCTTCCCGGGGCCTAAATTCATGACAGGGGCGTGCACAGCCAGAGGTATGATGCAGTCGCAACTACAGCATTTACTCGTCCTCGTCTTCGCTGACAAGAAGTAATTCCCCCGCTGGTCGCGGATGAGCAAAGAACAACAGCCAAAAGGTGGGTGTCCGGCGTACCTTCAATCTCCCCGCAGTATCTCGACATTTGTTTCAACCAGCTTCCCCTCCCCGCCGTCTCGGCTCCAACCCATCCACCCGCCACTGCAAGCGTGGGTTCGCTTTATTCAAGGTTCTGTCTTGCGCTTCATTCTCGTTGAACTCCTCGAGTATTTCTTACCGCTGACTTCCCCCACTTGGACTCGTGCTCGCATCCCGCTTTCCCCCCTTGTCCCTGCTCCGAGTCCTGGAATGCGACATGGACTCGCAAGCGGCTGTTATTGACAAGAACCACGAACGAATGGCTGTGGAGTCCAACTTGGCTGGCAGGGTCACGGTATGCGGCGGCACTCAGCATTGGATTATCAAGTCTCGTATGGATTCAGATTAAATTACATTCGTCTGCACTCCGGTATTCGTATCTATCGATTTTGTTAAGCTCTGAGCCATGCGGATACTTCTAGGGTACCCCTGTATGTAGTTCATTTGATTGCCTCGAAATTGCAGAGTGCTATCCCGAGCGTGTTGAATAAATGCCAAGAGTTAGGCACACCAAGATGAGCTGGACTCAGGCCCGAGTCAAAATAACTAATGAAACGCTGAGGTTAAGTTCAAGCACGCAAGTACGGGGATTCCACCTAAGATATATAGGTGCTGCAATTCGAGATAAAACCAAGGGCAAGTCCAATCAAATTCCTTTCTTTTCGTCTACGATCTCTAATCGTAACCCAATCCCAATCAATCCAACTAAATCCAAAATCCAATCTATAATAACCGTAAGTCCGTTCCAAATTCCGTTCCTTTCCTTCTAATTCGTTCCATTCCGTTCCAAAATCGTCCCGTACACGTTCACAAATCAAACAGAGAGATAGAGAGAATCACAGGTAAGAACCCGGGCGTAGTATTGTGTCTACTAGTACATTTACGATCCCTTTTTATACCTAGCTTGTTTGTCCTACCAAATAATGTATATGCATTGTTCATAGTATATCAATGTGTCCAACGGGCTAGGACACGTAGCAAACACGTATAAAGACGTGTCCGACACGTATCTACGTGGGTATCTTTTCCAACACGCCCAGAACACGCGTTTATCCTAACAGTGTCCCTGTCACGTGTTCGTTCTACTTGATTTCATACCATCTTTTCCTTCTAATCTGGGCATTGGACTCCGGTTTCCTTTATGGAGTGTACGCCCGCCCGTTACTAACTGTCATGAACTTGGACCTAAAGAGACGAATCTCCGATCGCGAATGAGCGACTAAACATCATTTTTGGCTAGCTTGTTCTGGCTGGCTTCATCCAGTTCTTGAGCGCACGGCGGTGTACGGTACTTCTATATTATCAAGAAAATGATAGTAAAATGTAATTTAATTGACACTTGAAGCATGCACAAGTGTGAAGATTACAATGGCGCACATATTCTCCCGGGTTTTCCTCCATCTACTGGAAATAGATTTAGGGGACATACAACAAGGGAGAAGTAGCAAAAACAGAAAGAAAATGAATGTCGGACGCGGCCGAGGCAAGCGTGCAGCGCACGCATAGGCAGGGGACAAGACAAGAGTCCGTAGACGGCGCACAATGAGAGTGCGTCCGGCAGGAATCGAGAGCGTGGGCGGCGGGTAGAGAACCTGTATGTGGCGGGGAACAAGCATGGGAGCGGCGAGTAACGAGCGTGTGCGCGGCAGAGATCAATGGCAGCGGCCAACAAGCGCGCGCACGGAGCAGGGATCGAGCGTGGGAGCGGCGGGAAACAAGCGCGTAGGCGGAGGGAATGGCGGCGACCATCGGGTGCACATGGTGCAGGTATTGAGGGCCCAGGTGGGCGGGGGCAGCGAGTAACGAGCGTACATGAGGTGGGGATGGAGCGCGGGAGCGGTGGGCAACGGGCGCACAGGCAGAGACTGAGCACACAGGCGGTGGCTATCGGGCGTGCAGGGTGCAGGTATTGAGGGACTAGGCGGAGGCAGAGGCGGAGGCGGCGAGCAACGAGCGAGCATGGGGGCAGGAATCGAGCACGGGAGCGGCGGGTAACGAGCGAACCATCGAGCGAGGAATGGACCAGGTATCGAGCGCGCGGGCGGCGGCAGTGTCCCAGGAGGGGTCAGGGTGTCGCAATCGCAAGGGTGAAGTGAAGGGCGGTATCGGGGGGCGATATCTGGTATGCAGGGTGGGCGCGCATTCGGGGGAACAAACGAGTGTGGAGGCAACACTAGGGCAGCCTGAGGCAGGCAGATACTGGGCCAGACAATTAATAACAGCCTTGCGGTCCGATGCAACGAATTCAGGCCCCAACGAAGCCTGCAGAGGCCGGTACGCAATCAGGAGGTGTGGGAACTACAGTGACCAATTATGGGCCCCCAGGCAAATGGAAGGGCTGAAAGTGTGGAGGTTCAAGGAAGGATATGGCGGATGATTGAGGCGGAGAATCAAGGCAGCCTGAGCAAGGATCCGTCTTGATTCGCAAATATGGTACGGTGGAGGAGTGCCAGTGGCGCGTCAATGCCGCGTTATCGGGAGCTAATTGAGACCGGAAACTCGGGATGGTGGTGAAAACGGGGAAGAGGAACATGCTAGTGAAGCTACAGGGGAATGAGGAGGGCAAGAGGCGAAGGGGAGCCCGTGTGTGGAGGATGGAAGCAAGGCACAAATGGTGATGGAACGAAATGATCGCCCAGTTTGGAGTGGCTGTGGAGCGCCATCAATTGAGCCAACGGCGGAGGGCGGGCACAGGGCGCGAATAAAGGTAAGCTGATATATTAGCCTCACCTCTGACTTAGAGGTGTTGATATACCAGCACTGTCCGCCGATGAGCGGACATTTGATAAGTATATCGAATCCCTGGCACATACGACTACCAGTGCATCAGCAAACCCCGGTTTTTGCCGTATTTACTGTATTCACCTGTATTCGCTGTATTTGGAAGGCTTCTTACGTAGAGTTACGTAGAGCTGTGTATTTCCAGGGTGTTTACGTAGTGGACTGTATTTGGGGTCAATCTATGTAGTTGCCCGTATTTCAGCCTCATCTCCGTAGTTGCCCGTATTCGGCCTTTTATATGTACTTCGCTGTATTTGGGGGCCAACTGTGTAGTTCTGTGTAGTTCTGTGTAGTCTGACCTCGCTGACAACTCTCTGATTTGACGGCTGGGCGGGTGTTGCCCAGGCCGACAAAATACATCCTCAATCAGTTCTGCACACTAGTGCCAAAAAAATTGATTCAATATAATAGTTTGAAGATAACTAACTAGCCGTACAGACAATAATGCAATATAAACTCGGGACCCGAGAAGACGGTAGCACGATAAAGGAGAACGGGATGCTAAACGATAAACGAAGGGCAGGCACAGGGCGCAGGAGGCTACATGGTAGGATACAAATCATCTCGTGCAGAGATTTGAGATGCCAGAGTGGCCCATGAGGCTGCTGACGGTGCGCTCATGGAGCAAGAGCGAGGTGGAGCTGCCGCTTTTGTGCAAACACCAGCGAGGATGGGGAGGGCATGCCTCCCAGTGCCGGCGCCAACACCCAAGGTGTTGCACAGTGTCCTGCCCCTCCTGTCGCCCATGCCCTTGCTGTGCAAGTCCACATACCACCACCCCGTGTTGCGCATGAAGCGGCGGCACGCGAGCATGGGCACGGGGGAGGAGGGGCAGTGGATGTCCAAGGGGCCTCCAGCACTCCTGGACCTGGAGGTGGTCATAAGCGTGCTGCGCAAGTTTGGCAAGGAGCAGCAGGTCGAGGTGCTGAGCCCCGAGGGCAACTTTGTGCTGTATGCGGGTGCGTGCACCCGATGTGTGTGTTACGTGCTGTGCGGTGCTGACATGCACGACACGGTAGACTCGGAAGAGGACTGGGACACGTGGACGGAGGCAATCCAGATGAAGGCACAGCTCTTCCTCTTCCGGCTCCTCGTCCTCGTTTCATCGTCGTTGTCGTCGTGATTCACTGGCATCCCGACACTGAACCCAAGAGGGCTCGTCTGTCCCCTCTCTGATCGAGCATCGTTCCTGCAACCCCTCATCCACCACTGCCGCCGCTGCGCGCCCCTGCTGCATCAGGCCGTCGCCGAGCCTGCCCCTGCCCGCGAGCGCCGGGTTGTCTGTGTCATCTTCCTGCACCCGTAGCGTCATCAATAATTGTAATCGGGACAGGCAGAGCAAAATACGGAAAAAGGAATGTGCAAGGAGGAGCAGGAATGGCATTGCAGCACGGAGTGGGAAGCACATCGCAGCATGGAGTGGGAAGAGCGTCGCAGCACGAAATGACACAGTGCGAATAGAAATGCGAATAGGAATAGGAATGGAAATGAGTGCGAAAGCAAAAGCAGGACGGAATAGGGAAAAAAATGAAACCCAAAAATGTAAGAACCCACCTCATACTCATCCCCTTCCACACACCCAATCAACCCCTCTGCGTGCAGTATACACTGGCGGTGTGGGCTGGAATGGGCCTCCAGCAGGAGCATTGAGCGGCACGGGAGGTGTTGTGACAATGCCTATGCGCTCAAGGGCGTGCTGCAGTGTCTTGAGTGCCTCGGGCATTTCTTCACATCCAACCTATGACAGATCCAATCAGCAACCGCTAAGTATGAGAACGGAACACATACCTGAAGAACAGCCAACATTTCAATGTCACTGCTCGCTGCCAGTGCATTGCGCAAGAGGGTGCAGAGATCGGCCATATCATGCGCAAAGTCATTGTGTTCTGTGTTGATTGAATGGAAGTGAGGGTGGGTTTCATAATTCGATAGAGTGGAATAAGACGGTGGAAGAACCTCTGTGTGCGCGTATTTGGTGGGGAGCCCTGGGCACGGCATAATCTACCCTTCATTGACGATAATGCCGAGCGCATTGGTTTGCTTCGTGTGGAAGACTTCAATAAGGGTGCAGTTCTCTGCCGCCCAGGTGTGCGAGGTATGTGAAGAAGAGCATGGGGAGGTGCTCCAAGTCAGTCGTCCCTGCGAGATGCTGCAACACCTGATCCGATATGGCATTCAGCATCCCGCGCGCCACTTAGTGACGAGCATCCCGTTGATCCCGCATCCCTTGCCCATGCCTGATGCAGACAAAAAGTCACGCAAAGCGTGGTCAAACTTGGTGAGCTGATCCACAGCCTCATTCCCTACGAGCGCCTCACCCACAAAGATGATCTTGTCCGGTGTGTTTACCGCGACCAGCTAGAGTAGATAATAAAGAAGCAACAATGGGAACAGCAACGGAACAACGGGGTCAGCGGCTGCATAGCGAGGATCAGCGCAGATCCAAAGTAGATGGGAGGATACGCACCTCGTTATCCTGCATGCGACCCGCAGTGTCGATGAGGACGACATCAAAATCATTGTCCTTTGCTGAGTGTGCGTCGAGGTTGGTAAAGGAAAGTGAAGGAGTGTGAACGATGCACCGAAGGCAAAGGCCTTGCGCGCGATTCCCGCGGCATCCTTGCTGTACCCGCGCTCGAATAGCTCCACCCACCCTTTGCTGTCTGTTGCGCCGTTAACCCGAGCATCCCGAGATTGTGCACATGCACGCGGAGCTGCTCCACTGTGCCACTCCTACGCAATCGATCAACATTATTGTCAGCTGAGTTGAAAGTAATGGGACTCAACACACCGGAAAGTGTTGCAAGCCGCAATTAGGACGCGGAGGCCGTTCTGGATGAGCCAGAAACAGACCTCGGATAGACTTGTGCTCTTGCCAATGCCGTTGACGCCGACGAAGGCGATGCTATAAGGCATCCGCTGCTGCGTTGATGCCAGCGGCGACAAGAGTTTAGTGCGGATAGATAGCAGCAGATCAGTCGACGTCTTGGGGGTCAGGATCTGTGTCAGGGACGTAGAGAGCGCCAGTCAAACCGCTGTGTTGGTTGCTGTACCGAAATCAAATCAACACTTGTTTGAGGAGTGAAATAATGAAAGTCTTACTCTAGAACCCGCCGACTTTCTTGCCAACTAAACTCTTTCCGACACCCTCGCACACCTTGTCTGCGATGTCCATCGCGACGTTCTTCTGCATAAGGTGCTGCTTCATCCCTTCCAGCACCGGCTTGAGATCTTTCTCCGTGAGGACCTTGCTGCCCGTCAGGCGGGAGAAGAGCGATCCCAGAGCCCCTAAGGAGGACACAGGCGTGGCCTTGTCCTTACATGCGTTGGACGGCTTCAATGCACTACACCTTAAATTCGACACACCCGAAATCAGATGCGACACACTACGGCAATGTTTGACACACTGCGGCAAAGTACGACACACCAAGTTCAACACACCTAGGTGGCAAATGTAAGGGCGACAGACTTCAATTTAGTGAACAAGTCATTATTATTGAACACAAGAAATTTATTCTTCAACAGGTAAATAAGTAGAGAACTCGCGAACCCTAATGCACAGAACAATTACACCGTCACCTTGATCCCTTCATAGATCGTTTAGTGGGTCTAAATCAATTGCGTCATATCAATGTACATCCAATAGTTGTACTACATAGTTCAATGGCTGCACCACCACCTCGCCATGTCTGCCTGCCTTCCCTGCGGAGATTGTGCGCACTTGGTGCGCGCCGCACATGCATTCTGCCGCATCTGCGCAAGGCTGCGTGCGACACATTTGAGCAGCGTGAGTAGCGGAACAAGGTACGCAGAGGATCTCAGGGCAGTGGGCACGAAGTATGAGGGATCGAAGTGGCAAGCAGGGCGGGGAATTGTACTCACATTTACTGCGCAGGCACGAGCAAAGAGGCCGGACGAGTGTGAACAGTGAATTTCATTCGCAAGAGGTGTGGACACGCACCTTGGCTATCCTCCTTGACCTCCCCCTCCCTTGAAAAACAGCCTCTCTGGTCCCCCCATCAAAACTCATTGTCCATGGTGACGCTGAGCAGTCACCGGTCAGGGTCCAAGGTGCCCGCTGTACGGCGGCATTGTGGAACGAGGGTGGGAATGTTTTCAGCGGAGGCAGCGACACGGTGGATGGTGGGGGAAGGAAAGAGGCGGCGATAAGCAGGCTATCTGGCCGTGCCTGGAATCTTGCTAATGTTGGGATTCCTGTGCAATACCAGGTTAGATGTACATCTCCAGGATTAACATGAGTCCCGAATGGTTAATCAGGCACATCCTGCATGAGGGCTTAATCAGCCTGCCCAAGAGAACATTAATCAGAACCTCCCATACTGATTAAGGCTCGATTCAATGGGTTTAATAAAAGAGTCCTTATAATCACTTGATTAAGGCTCTGTGGGGCCAACAAATATCAGGGAACTTAAACATCCACTCTGAAGAACAAGTGTCTATCAGCAGAGATAGATCTGTGGGGTTTAATCACCTTGTTGTGGTTGATTTGGACTATTCTGGGACGTGTCTGGACACATGATAATCACCGATCAATGTTGCTATCCCAATATGGGTTCTTGGCCTGGGCAAGGCTTCATCGGTGTATATCTCAACAACTACTGGGCGGTTCGGGGAGATTAGGGTATCTACAGAAAGCTGATACCCGACGCTCCTTGAATCTGAAGGTGTTAATCAAGGGACTTTAACCATTCAACTGGTTCAGCTCCGTTACCGTCCCAAATTGGGTTCTTGGCTTGATCAGGAATTGACGAGGTTATATCTTGGGAACCACTTGGCGGATTAGGGAGTTCTGGGTGTCTACAGAAATGGGAGACTCAGCGCTTTCTGAATCCAATGGTCCGAAGGGCAGGACAACACTATTTGGCTTGGAAGTTCAGTTGAGTCAGACAACCGATCGGAAACAAGGAGTTAAATGGCAGATCTTTAGCTTACTCAGGTAGTGTAATTAGAGTAGTGTAAGCGTAAATGTACAGTATATAAGGAGGGCAGTTCTAGTATGGACGCACTACTGCAGTGGTGGTGGTGCAGGTGCTAGATCCCAGTCTCATAAAGAGACTTGGATCTAGTGCTTGTGGCACTAACATTGGGGTGGCATAGGAGCTAGGTTCTGGTCTCAATTAAGAGACTTGGATCTAGGGCTTGTGTTACAATGGGTAGTCCGCACTTGTGATCCTGGACTGGTTCTATTAAGAGCTTTGCTTCGTTTGCACAATGTGATTAATATGTCTTGCCTTCGGTGGAAGTAAAACACATAATTTGGGATTGTGATTAAGATGTGTGTTACGATCATGCACTTTCCGGCCGTTTACGGCCTTTCCGGTTACGGTTACGGCCATTACGGTCCAACCAACTTTCCGATGCTCCGGCTAGTTCCGTTGACGCACAACCTTTGGGGTTTTCGCAATGAAGGTCTTCTGAGCGTTCCCCAAATCAAACATATGACTTATGCAACTATGCTTCTCTCTTATTGTTCTTATTGTTCTTATTGTCTTTTATATACTTCTTTCCGCATTAGACTTATCTCCGTATTTAGTATAAATACGTATTATGTTCTACTGTATCTTTAGTTGAAAATTAACGTGCTTTGCCTCCACATTGCTCCGTGGTCTGACTTCTGCTCTCTTCGTCGTCGAGCCAAGTTAGTTGGTGTACCCGATCTCTTACGTGGTATCACTTACGGCCCTATCCGTCTTTCCGGCCTTTACGTCTTTCCGGCCTTCCGTCTTTCCGGCCTTTTCCGACACGGATATAACAGTATTTTCAACTCAACCTAATTTGGCTCAATGTCTTACAGCCACCTCGCCAATACCCCCGACTTTCGGAACCGTCGACGCGATTCGCGTCAGTTCAGCAACATCGTTCCGATCGTCGTTCCGGGACAGCTCACCTACGACAATGTCTCTGGCATCATCTCTTCCCCACAAGATCTTCGCTCTCGTGCGCAGCCTCGTTTTGAGGAATCCCGGCCTTTACGGCCGAATGCTCCAACAATGTGGTCTCGCCCACTTCTCGCTCAAGATGCGCGCGGTGCTGCTCTCCGTCCTCAGCAGTTCACCTTTTCCCCGACCGGTTCCCATTATCCCGGTCCGGCATATCCTCAGGTGATGGACTTTCGAGAGTACGATCGCCAATCAGGTGGAAGCAGCATGCGATCGCCTACCCCTAATCGCCGACGCGTATCCTACCAACCGGTCACTACGGCTATTGAAGAACTTCCGGAGGTTTACGATCCTACGGATCCTCTCGAACAGCAGCCTGTATCAACTGATTTTCCGCCTCGTGAAACGGGCGTGATTTATCCGTATATTGGACGGCGTGTGGCGTCTGCTCCTCCTATGGAGTCAGTTGATAAGGGTAAAGGTAGAGCTCGAACTCCTGCTCCTGACCCAATCGCCCCACAACCCACTTATCTTCCCACTGGTTCTTTTCCGCCCCCGCCTCCTGGGCCTTCCGGCTCACCCGGCGGTGGAGGTGGTGGTTCCGGCGGTGGAGGAGGAGGTGGAGGCCCGCCACCTGGCGGTGCGCCTTCGCCCCATCCCTCCATTCCGGCTGGAATTCCTTCCGGTTCCGGTGCTCCGGCTCCGGATCCAGGACCTGGTGGCGGTGGAGGTGGCGGCGGTGGTGGTGGCGGACCATCTGGTCCGGCTCCGCCTCCAGGTCCTCCAGGTCCTCCCGGTCCGCAAGGGCCCCCCGGCCCTACGCTTCATATTCCGGCTCCGCATAACCCTCAGCTAGACTACGCCGTTCAACAAATGGCTGATGCTATGGCTCTCCTCGCTCGGAATTCTGTCGCCCCTCCTCGCTCCACTCGTACTTCCTCCCGCGCTCCGGATACTTTCGATGGCTCCGATCCATCGAAGTTCGCCACTTTCATGTCGCAGATCTACCTGCACATAGCGGAGCGTCCGCAAGACTTTCCGACCGACGACGAGAAAATCTTCTACGTCCGATCGTATCTTCGCGGAACGGCTCAGCAGTGGTTTCAGCCCAACATCTTCGCTGACGGACAAGCGCCCATTCCATTCTGGGATGGGAATTGGGAGCTCTTCGTTCAAGAGCTTGCGACGAATTTCGGCCCGCACGATCCCTTCGGCGACGCGCGGATTTCATTGGAGACTCTCTCCATGAAGCCGGGAGATCGGCTGGCGACTTACCAGCTCGAGTTCGTCACCCATGCGGTTATGACTGGGTATAACGAGGCCGCCCTTTTCCGGGCATTTTACCGCGGCCTTCCAAGCCGTATCAAGGACACCATGGCGCAGAATCAGCTTCCGGTCACTCTTGCCGGGCTGAAAGCCCTCGCCTCGCAGCTCGACCAGCGGTATCATCGCCGCAACACTGAGCGCGCGAACGAGCGTGCTGCTGCGAATCCGCCTCCGGCCGGAAAGTCTTCCGGCGATTCTTCCGGTGCTGCGGCCTCGGGAGGTGGTGGCGGTGGTGGAAAGTCCAAGGGTAAAGGCAAGGGCGGTGGAAAATCCAACTCCCCTCCCAAGACCAATCCTCCGGCCAATACTCCGGCCAACGGTAACGCGGCTCAGGCTTCCGGGTCCAAGCAGGCGAAACCGTACGCTGCCAAGCTCGACTCCACCGGCAAGCTCAAGCCGGAGGAACGCGAGCGACGCATGAAGAACAACCTCTGCATGTTCTGCGGTGGCGCGGGTCACAAAATGGCTGAATGCCGCAAACGTCCGGCCGGCGCTCAAGGCAAGGCCGCGACTGTTTCTGACCCCGCACCTGCTGCCGCTGATGCTTCTTCCTCCGAGTCAAAAAAATAGGCAGCGGCTCGGATACCTCTGCACCTGGTCCGAGCCGTGTTGACTCCGAGGTGCTTTCCGAGGTTACTCTCAACGCGTCCACTCTTTCCCCTAATGCCTTTTATGTTGATCTCGATGTATCATTACTCTCTGCGGACTATCTCTCGCCTTCCGGCGTTCTTTCCGGTTTTCCTACTCCGGACGCGGGCCTAACCCTGCGTCCGTCTTTTGTACAACGAGTTGCCGCGGGATTCAACTCCCGCTTGTGGGCGCTCATCGACTCCGGCTCTTCGCACTGTTTTGTGTCTACTAGGGTTTGCGAATCTAATGGGTATTCTGCGTATGCGGTCCCTCCGGTTAAACTCCGGTATCTCGACGGCTCCTCATCTATCATTGACCGACAGCTTCAATTGCTCCCTCGGTTCCCTTCTGGCGATGTCCATTCTATGGAATTCTATGTCACCCGTCTGGATTCTGCTTGTGACTTGGTTCTTGGACTAAACTGGCTACGCCGCTACAATCCGTTGATTGATTGGCGCAACGCCTCACTAAAGTTCCGCCCTGTTTACGACGAATCTATTGTGTCGACACTCCCGGAAACTATTCCGGATCCTGTTGCGGTCTCTCCGGCTACGGAGATGGCGGAACCTCCGGTATCCCCGGCTCTCCTTCCCTCAATACCGCTGACGTCTTCGCTCGAATCCGCTCCTTCTATGGAGATTCCGTCTGAGGCATCCACGCCTCGTCCGTTCACTTCTGCCCCACTTGTGTCTATGGTCAATGCGGCAGCCTTCCACGCGATTATTCGCGATAAAGGCACCGTCCAGTATACGCTCCGCGCATCTCCGGTCGACGAGACTAATGGCTTTGGTGTTGCGGCCGAGCCGGACTTTGCGAATTTGTCCGGCATTCCGGCCGAGTACCACGACTTCGCCGACGTCTTCTCTGAATCAGAGGCTTATACTCTTCCGCCTCATCGCGAATTCGATCTCAAGATCGAGACTGTCGATGGTGCTGAGCCTCCGGTCGGCCCCATCTATTCCCTTTCCGCAACCGAGCTGACCGCGCTTCGGGAGTTCCTCGACAAGAACCTCAAGGCGGATTTCATCTATCCGTCTCGTTCCTCCCACGGCGCTCCGATTCTCTTCGCTAAGAAGAAAGACGGAAGTCTCCGGCTTTGCGTCGATTATCGTGGATTGAATCGCATCACGAAGAAGGATCGTTATCCGCTTCCTCTGATCGCGGATCTCCTCGACGCTCCTGGAAAGGCGCGTATTTACACCAAACTGGACCTACGCCACGCCTATCACTTGCTCCGTGTCGCCGCTGGCGACGAGTACAAAACCGCTTTCCGTTCCCGTTACGGCTCCTACAATTTCCGGGTCGTTCCGGAAGGTCTCTCCAACGCACCAGCTGCTTTCCAGCGCTTCCTTAATACCCTCTTTGCGGATCTCTTGGACGTTTACGTCGTGGTATACTTGGATGATATCCTGGTGTACTCCGACGATCCGGCTAATCATACGGATCACGTCCGCGAGGTGCTTCGTCGCCTACGCGAAGCTGGATTGTACTGCAAGCTATCCAAGTGCGAGTTCAGCGTCACCACTTGCGAGTACCTCGGCTACATTCTGTCGCCCGACGGTTTCCGCATGGCGCCGGACAAAATTTCCGCTATTACGGATTGGCCAGTACCTCGGAAAGTGAAGGACGTTCAGTCCTTCCTTGGTTTTTGTAACTTTTATCGGCGCTTCATTTACGGCTATTCCGGCATTACCGTTCCACTCACCCGCCTCACTCGTACTGGCAAACGGTGGGATTGGACACCCGCTTGTCAAGCGGCCTTCGACACTCTCAAAAGCGCTTTTACGGCTGCTCCGGTACTCCATCACTGGATTCCCGGCCGTCAGATTATGGTCGAGACGGACGCATCCGATTACGCCATTGCGGGCATTCTCTCCATCCTTGGAGACGACGGTGAATTCCATCCCGTCGCTTTCCGGAGCCGCACCCTTACGGCTCCGGAACTCAACTATGACACGCACGATAAGGAACTCCTCGCTATTTTTGATTGCTTTACTCATTGGCGTCATTATCTCGAGGGTGCCCCTCTCACTGTCGACGTCGTCACGGACCACAAGAATCTGGAATACTTTGCCTCGACTAAGGTCCTTACCCGTCGGCAAGTACGCTGGTCCGAATACCTTTGCCATTTCAATATGGTAATCCGGTTCCGACCCGGAAAGCTCGGAGGTAAACCCGATGCATTAACTAGACGATGGGACGTCTACCCCAAAGAGGGGGATACGGCCTTCAGCCAAATCAATCCTCAGAACTTCCGGCCCATTTTCACTTCTGATCAGTTATCCGCATCGCTAAACGCTACCTTCCTCGAGGACGTCTGTCTCCGAGCATCTCTCGTCATGGATGTTGACTCGCTGCACCGCGAAATCATTTCCCACTATCCTGACGACCCAGCCGCAGTTTCCGGTATCGCTTCCGCGACTTCCGGCACTTCCGGCTCCACGCGCTGGACCATGGATCCAACCGGTCTTCTTCTTCTCAGCAATTGGATCTATGTTCCCCAGGTTTCGGGCGATACACCTGATATACTCCGCGTACGTGTCCTGCAAAATAAGCATGATCACATACTCTCCGGCCATTTTGGACAGAACTGTACCTTGGCTCTCGTCCGGCGTGAATACGCCTGGCCGGAAATGCGTAGTTTCGTCCGCGACTACTGCAAGTCCTGCACTCACTGCAAGCGCAACAAGGCTCCGCGACACAAGCCTTACGGCCTTCTCCGTCCATTACCGGTTGCTTTACGTCCTTGGCATTCGATATCCATCGACTTCATAGAATTCCTCCCTTATTCCGGCGAGTTTGATTGCATTTGCGTCATTGTTGACCGTGCATCCAAGCAGGTTATCTTATTCCCCTGCGACCGACATATCACCTCTGCCCAACTCGCCCGATTCTTCCTTATTCACGTATTCTCCAAACACGGTGTTCCGTCCCACGTCACTTCCGACAGAGGCACGGAATTCGTTTCCGCCTTCTTCCGCGCATTGGGCGAACTTCTCAACATGACCATGCATTTTACGTCCGGCCATCACCCGGAGGCCGACGGACAAACGGAACGCATGAATCAAACCCTCGAGCAGTACATCCGCATGTATTGTGCGTATCACCAGGACGACTGGGCTGAACTCCTCCCCCTTGGAGAGTTTGCGCTCAATAACGCTCCTAACGCATCTACCGGCGTGTCCCCGTTCTTTGCGAACAAGGGTTACCACCCGCTTCTCACTTTCTCCGAAACGACCGTCGTTGGTCCCGATGTCGACAAGGCTCAGGATTTTGCGTACGAACTCCAATCTGTCCATGAATACCTCCGAACGCAGCTGACTATTGCTACGGAGCGTTACAAGGAGATTGCGGACAAGAAACGTCTTCCGGACCCTCCGCTTGAGGTCGGAGACCAAGTCTTCGTCTCAACAGAGTTCATCGCAACAACGCGGCCCACGGAAAAGTTCTCCGAGACGCATTTCGGTCCTTACGAAGTCATCGAGAAAACTTTCGGCTCTTCCTACCGCATCCGGCTTCCTAAAGCCCTCTCGCGCATTCACCCCGTTTTCCACATATCAACGCTTGAACCGCATTTTCCGAATCCGTTCCCAGGCCGCGAACAACCTCCGCCTGGTCCCGTCGAAATTATCGATGGTGATGAACATTTCGAACTTGCGGCGATCCTCGATTCCAAGATCGACAGGCGTTACCGCCGTTGCCCTCTTCGCTATTACGTTGAGTGGTTTGGTTGGTCTCATACCGGTGATCAGTACCAATGGGTTCCTGCATTCGACTTGGACGCGCCAGAACTCCTGGCTGCATTCCACACTCGTTATCCGGAAAAACCTGGTCCGGAATGGGAGCGGATTTGAGTTTACGGCTCCGTTCCACTTACGGCCCCTACACCTGGTTTACGGCCTACGGTTCCACTTGTGTACGTGAGTTTGAGTTACGTCCTCGCTCCGGTCGCTTTACGGCCCTTCCGGTCGTCTTACGGTTCCGACCCTTCCCGGCCACTTCCGTTTCATCGGCGACTCTACGCGGTTTATTCAAGAAGATGGATTTACAATTTTTCGCAATGCGACAATTTACACTAATCATCATACTCCAATTCGTAATCAATGTCCTTGTGGGCGTCCGACTCCTCGTCCAGCACCAAATACCCATCCACCAATCGGAAGCCGGGAGGACACGGAAACGTGGCCATGAAATCGGCCGACGGGACCATTCCCTCCACCGGCTCCTCCTTCGGCTCCACAGGCGCTTCGAGCTCGGCTTTCTTCGCCATGAGCTTTTGGATTTCCGCATTGATTGCGGCCTTCTTCTCCGCCTCTTCTCGCGCGATCCGTTCCTTCCGCTCCTTCTTCCGAGCCGCCCGTTCCTCCCCGCGTTTCTTGAGCGCCAATGCCTCGGTGTTTTCATCCTCCTCCTTCTTCACCGTCATCCGGATGAGACTCGCGTCATCCACCGGGGAAACCACCGGAACGACAGGCGCAAGAAGCGCAACTCCCGTGCGCGAACGCGATCTCGCAGGGCGTGACGCAGGGCGAGCGGAACGCGACGCGGGACGACTAGCTCTTCCAGAGCCTTCGCCCTGTTGCGACTCTCCGGCCCTTTCCGGCTCCATTGCGGCCGCCCGCGCTGCCCTCTCCTCCCTTCTCCGCTGTTTCCTGTGTTTGCGTTCATCTTCAAGCCGTTCAAGTTCACGAAGGCGGCGCTGCGTATTCACCAGGCCGCGACGCATCTCCTCGAATTGAGAGATCTCTTCCGGCAAGATCTCGCCGGTGCGGGAATCGACTTGACGACGCCGCGAAGATACTTGGGACGCGGGCCGATGCACTACGGCACCTACCAGGCCCAGCTGCGCGAATGCCTGCGCTACGCGAGATGCCTTCTTCCGCGGAAGGCGCGTTTTGCTTTGCGGCCGCAGACTGCACTTCGTGTGCACCTTGTGGCAGCCGTCGCATGCCGTCTTTCCCTCTAGCACGATGCACGGGATTTGACATTCCTTGCACCTATCGCATCCTGCAGACGACATCAGCAAAAAGGAAGAAGTGAATAACTTTTCATGCGCACCTTCCGGGGAGCTCTCCCGCTCCTCGCGATCCACTCTTGGCTTCTTGGGCGACGCTCTCGCTTTTCCGATCCTCTTCCGCTTCATTCCGACCTCTTCCGGCCCTTCCGGTCCTTCCGATCCTTCTCCACCCTCGCTTTCGTCACCGGATTCCAGCTTCTCATCCGGAACATCGTCGTCGTCTGGAGACTCCGCGCGGCGCAATAGGTCCACCGCATCAACGTAATCCATGGAGTGGAGGTTGCCCCGCTCAAAGCGCTGGCGCAAATCCACAATTTGGTCGCGACAGGACGTCGCTTCCACCATGTCGTCTTGCGCGGTACGCAAATTCGCGTCCGCTACGGCCACCTCTGCTTCCGCCTCGCCCTCGAGCTCGATAAGGTCCCGAAGATACTTCAGGAAATCGGGCTCGATGCGCGCGCGCTCCAACGCCTCCAGCGACATCCCTGCGATAATCCCCTCCCGCATCTCCTCGATTTCCGACATCAGGCGCTCGGTACGCTCCTCGTTGGTGTCCATTGAGGACTCGCGGCTGATGCGGTTGTTGCGCGATTGCTGCGACTGATGCGAGTGTTGCGACATGGTGGATGGAGGAAGAGAAGAAGTTTTTTATCAACATCCCACGATCACATGACTTATCATCAACTGCATAGTTCCTCACGATCCTTTCCGTTTACGTTGCGTCACCTTTTCGTCATTCCGACTTCGGCATCGTATTCCTCTTGTTCTTTGTTCCTTGGGGGCAAGGAACCCTAAGAGGGGGATACTGTTACGATCATGCACTTTCCGGCCGTTTACGGCCTTTCCGGTTACGGTTACGGCCATTACGGTCCAACCAACTTTCCGATGCTCCGGCTAGTTCCGTTGACGCACAACCTTTGGGGTTTTCGCAATGAAGGTCTTCTGAGCGTTCCCCAAATCAAACATATGACTTATGCAACTATGCTTCTCTCTTATTGTTCTTATTGTTCTTATTGTCTTTTATATACTTCTTTCCGCATTAGACTTATCTCCGTATTTAGTATAAATACGTATTATGTTCTACTGTATCTTTAGTTGAAAATTAACGTGCTTTGCCTCCGCATTGCTCCGTGGTCTGACTTCTGCTCTCTTCGTCGTCGAGCCAAGTTAGTTGGTGTACCCGATCTCTTACGTGGTATCACTTACGGCCCTATCCGTCTTTCCGGCCTTTACGTCTTTCCGGCCTTCCGTCTTTCCGGCCTTTTCCGACACGGATATAACAATGTGTGAAGGGATTTGGGATTTGGATTGAGAACACGGCACCACTACAGCAGCCTTGGAAGGCTTATTACTTGGGATTATGGGATATGGTCGAAAGGGACCTTAAACAATCAGCAGCCTTGGAAGGCTTATATTTGGGATTGGTTTTGGATTGGTGTTGGATTGACACACTCGGTTGGCTATGCCAAGAGAGGGTCTTAATCCCACCACAACAGTCTTGCATGCCATTAGTCGAGTGCTCTCGTTCTGAGCGCTTGATTAAGGGCTTCAACAAGTCGAACTGATGTATCTGTGTCCCTTTTCTACTCCTTCACAGTTTTGTGAAGAAGTCTAAAATGCATGAATACTTGTCGGCATGTCTAAGCTTGTGCAACCAGGAGGAACAAGGATGTGGATTCGGTTAGTAGTTGTAGCTTGTACTGCTGCATTTCACTCGTTGGTCCATGTCATCAGCAGTACTCCAGCTTTAGACGGACCGAGGCAAAGCCTTTCAGCAGGACAAATATCTGGCGGTTTGGCCCATGTTTGCAGCCCCGATCAATGATAGCCAGGTGCCTTCTCGACACACTGTCCTCTGTGAGAAGTGTGTCGAACTTTCCAGGTGTGTCACTTCTGATTCCGGTGTGTCGTACTGCCGCATCTGGTACGTCCTCCTATGAACATGCCTGTCCTTTCTCCCTCACCGAACACCTATTTGGTTGAACCCAAGGTATGATTGTCGATTCTGATAGGGAGCTTTTTCAACTGTCTCATTGCACAATTAGAACATTCTATTCTCTTCAATGCTCAGCACGACTGCTTTGGAAGCAAATATCAGGTGGTCTGATGCAGAGATAATTTAGTCTCTTGCAGCCAGACGTTCAATATCACTGAACTCGTACCTCATTATATTGAATTCTATTATTAACTGCGGGGGTCCGATCAGGGTAAGATCTTGTTACATAATCTGCACAGCCACATCGGCGCTTTTCGATGTTTTGTGCATACAGAATCAATATTCTGATTGATTTTTTGCACAAATACATTCATGACAGTACTAAAAATCTTTGTATGTGCTTGGGATTTTTAATGCGCTCCGGAATCAGGTGGTGGAAGTACCCAAGTACCCACGTGACTGTGTGCCGTGTTCAAGGCACCGAGCGTTAAATTGCGCCCTAAAATATTGAATAAATTTAAGGAGGTTTGAATCACTAGTGTAAGTCTTTCTGAGTAGTTTAAATGGGCGCAACAGCCCATTGTTCTGCCGTGGTTAGAGGTTCGATACCGCGTGGCTGTGCTGATTATATAACAAGTGCTTACCCCAATCGGGACCCTGCGCTTAACAACAGACTAGAGATAATTATGCAAGAGCACCGAGCAACCAGATTAGCCCAGGCGGCAATTTGTCACAAGGAAACCAAAACATATTTCATCAACATGCATGCTTTGCATAACGCGAACTTGCTCCGTGAAACCCTCCCATGTGCTCTCACAGCTCCAATACCTTTTTTTTGCGACTGAGGCGCCAAACACATCGAATTTGCCAGTTTGGTTCAAATTTCCGGGCCTGAAAAGCGAGCTGCCACTGCCAAGAAATTGAGATTCCAAATATAAAATGGCCTACCTACATTTTATTAAATATTGCCTTGGTTATGATTGCGACAGATTCCAACTGCAGAGTGGAATTCGGTTAGAGTGTGTTCGGATGCCAGATCCATATCCATGGATCTCCACATATTTCCTTTTACGGTAGTCATGAGAATATCCAGAAGATTTGATACGTGTGACTAGCGTGACTCGACGCGCTGACATTTTCAAGTACTCTACATATGTACACGCGGCTCTACCCTCCCTGAGCTTGTAGGACCACCCTTCCGATGGCGCCAAATGCCGGCCTGACAAACCTGACCTCCGGACTTCCAACCACTGGTGCCGCTGTCTGGCGTGTTCCAGATGAGATGGGCTTGATTGAATTCCTCGCCGAGCACCTCGCAGAAGCTGGGGATAACAAAAACTTCACCCCGAAGACCTTCCGTGCCGCCGCAGACCACCTAGAGAAAACCCGTACCAAAGGTGGCCCGAAAACCTTCAAATCATGCCAGCAGAAATATAACAGTGTGCGTGGCTTGCTGCTTTGTGTAAAAACCATTCTAAAAGACAGTATATAGCTTCGCAAGCTCCAGGCCCTTGTCGATCTCATCATGGGTATCTTCGGCTGGAAATGGCACCCCGACAAGGGGGCTGATATTGATATCACCATGAAGGACACCTGGGACGACTGGGTGGCAAAGAATCTGGAGGGAAAGCGATTCCGGAACAAGGGCTGGGTCCACTACGATAGCTTGCTTCCTCTTATGCCACGCTTTCCGTGGAACTGCAGCTTCGACGCCAGCCCAGCCATGATCATCGTCCCCAGACTGGGATTCAGAGCAGCTGGAAAGGGATTTCAGCGGGGCTGGTGAGGGTGATGGCGATAGAGCTGCGAGTGGTGAAGGAGATGCAGCCGGCGATGGTCCCGCTGCTCCTGATAATGAAGACGATGAAAATGACGCTGATATGGCTGGGGTATGCCCACCTCAAAATTTATGGATTCTGCTGATCATGTGCATGCAGTCTTCATCTCCTGTGCCAACCACTGGTCGAAAGCGTGTAGCTGCGCAGTCTTCCAGAGGCCACCGCAAAAAATCTCGTCTCAGTAACGGTGCTCAAGGTATTGTCGATCTTGCCGCTGCAGCGGAAGACTTCAATGGGATCTTTGCTGGTGTGCTTGATATCCTCGGTTCATCTGACAATTCGACCTCGACATCGATGTCTGCCCCGAACCCAGCCCCAGCCTTGATCCCAGCAACCTCATCGACAACGACCTTCCAGACGAGTCCTCAGCGCCGTATGGATGCCTTCAAACTTGCGCAGCAGGAGGATTGGATGACACCTGATGAGCGACTCGAACTCATTGAGATCTTGCAGACGGATCCGAGAACGGTGGATCTCTATGTATCACTTCTCACTGAGGACATGTGCATCCCTTGGATAATCAAGTAGTTGGGTAAGGTCGGGGTCACTGTATTCCGTCACCAGTACTCCTCCAGACCTCTCAGTGGACTACTTTAGGCAATATGAATATTTGTGGTGACTGTGATATTATATGTTCACCGTACTATTATATGTCCACCGTAATATTATATGTTCGCTGCTGCTGCAAGCCGTGCAGCCTTCTCACGTAAATAAATTTGATAACTGTCCCACATTGCTGCCGCGATCTCGTCCCGTTGAGCTTCAGACCGGCGCTTTTCCTGGGCAGTGGTTGCACCATGAGCAAGATCACCAAAGTCCGAATCCGGGCGTACTCCTGGGTCTGGTCTTCGACATCCTGTGCTCGAAGAATTTCAGCCCATTCAATGGAGTCGTGTTGGAGGATGAAATTGTGAAGAGCAGCCAAAGCAGCTGGAATACGCGCTTGAATATCCATGTCGTACTCGGGAGTTTCTGAAAGGATTTTCCATCGGCCTTTGATAACACCGAAAATGCGCTCAACAACATTGCGCATTTGAGCATGATGGAGATTGAACAACTCGCGGGGGTTGGCTGGCCTGTGAGAATATTAAAGCTATGGTAGTGTACATAATCACAATAAATACCTGATATCTGCCTGACCCCATTCAGCCAAATGGTATTGTTCACTGCGGTAGGGAACAAGCACAGTGTCACAGCTACCAAAGCCAACATCAGCGAGATAGTATTTACCCTCCGGGACAGTGAGATCGTTGAGATGGGCATCGAGGAAGAGTGTAGCATCTGCTGTCGACCCTTCCCAGCCGCTGAGCATGTACAAAAAGCGCATGTCTTGCAAACAACAAGCCAGACAATTCATTGATACACCACCTTTGCGGTTTCGTGATGCTTGCCGATCTGCTGCCGGTGGTGCAGAATCGATATGGATCATGAGCGATGGCCTCGGGTACAGGGTCACCGACACAAGGGAGGCGAACATAGTGTGTGTAGAACAGGGGTGAGGAAAGTGCGATGAGAACATGTCTGAAATATCTGGAAACCATGATGAGCAGAGTGCAAAAATGTCAAGGAAAAATTACTTTGAGATGGTTTCATTGGACCGTTGGAATCGTTTGCCAATATGACAAATGGACATGCCTACAACACACGAATACAGGGAAATTGCGACCTGCTCCTCAAGGCTGACATATTTCGAGTCTGTCAACCCCGACAGAGTGCGAAGTTTTGCTAGGAGGATGAGAAATGCATGGAGCCTCATGCCCATCTCGGTTTTTATCCGCCTCGGATGCCCAGCGACAAGTTCCTCCACCCAGGCTTGCCCACTCAAGGCAGATGTATGGTAGTCTTGTTTCCAATACAAAGGACTGGCATACGTGATTGCAGCTAGATGGATCATGTGCCAGAAATAGGCGGCAGCAACAACAAGACGTAGTTTGAGGGCGCAGATGGCTGCAGGAGGTTGAGGCATTGTGGCGGTCAGTCAGCGCGGTCAGCACAGTCAGTCAGCGTGTCAAGGATGTGTCGTCACGCTCGAATAGTGATTTGCCGGGCTCAGGCTCAGGCCCGAGCCCGGCCCAAGCCCGGGGCTTTCAGGCCCGACCTGGTTTTCGACTGGGCCTAGGGTCGGGCCTGACATTTGCTCGGAGGACAAACTCACGCCGTGAAGATGCACGTGATCGATTGATCGCGTGCCGGCTCCCCTTTTAAACACTTGGTACGGCCGTCGTCCGCTGCGCGGGCCTGGGGGAGCCGTGCTCCCCCAGACCCCCTCCATTCTCGCTGCCGCTGGCATCTTCGCTGCCGCTGGCCTTTCCGCTGGCGCGGGGCCCTTTCACTGCCGCTGGCACTTCCGCTGCTGCGGGGCCCTTTCGCTGCCGCTGGCATTTCCGCTGGCGCCGCGCCATTTTTGCTGGTGCTAGCATTTCCACTGGCGCCGTTTTGTTGCCGCTGGCATTTCCGCTGGCGCAGAGCAGAGCCATTTCCGTGCCGCGGGGTGTTATTCGCTGCTGCTCGCGTTTTGTTGTGCGGTGCCATTTGCGCTGTGGTCGTACGTACATGTATATTATTGACATACTCTGAATTAAAAAATTCCGCTTTCTGCTGTGCAAACATTATATCTCGAACTGTAACTTGGTACGACACGGCAGCCCTGTAGTAACCTGAAAATTCACTTGCCGCCCCCCCGCCTCACAATATTGGTACGAGTTCTATTATTCTGAGATCAGCCGGTATTCGGAAAGACCTGAACAAAAGTACTTGCCTCGCGATGCCCTGCGTCCTATATCTTATAGGACGGCTTCCTTTTCTCGCGATTCTGCAACTGGAACCTCTCTAGTGTCGGCCGTCTCACATCGTGGATGGTTTGCGGGTGGGCAGTGGGAACCGTTTCTGACGTTTCGGGACCGGCACCTGGGTCAGCTGAGAACAACAGAGAATTTGACGGGGTCTCCGTCTCAAGGAGGTCCCGCAAAGAAGGGCTCATATACCTCTCAAGTTGCTCTAAAACCTCTGCTCCACCAGCGTCCCTAAGGAATCGGAGTTCGGTCGCCATTTCAGTGTGCGCTGACTGCAACCGCATCATTGACGTGGCGATGGAATTCAAGCGGCCAAAGCTCGGATGATCCGGAGACGACGGTGAAAGCGAGGAAGGCGACGTGGGGATAAGTGATGGGAGGCGAAGCAGCACCGGAGAACCGTGGCGGCAAGAGGGACTAGTGGGAGGTCGTGGAGATGTAGAGGGGGAGATGATGAATGCCCTGTCGCTCATGAAAGAGGTGTCGGCAGGTAAGTCGGCCGTCTGGGGCAAGTTTGACAGTGCTAATACTGCAGACAGTCTCATATTCGGCTCGTAGAACGGTGAAATGTCGTCAAAATCAGAGGAGAGGGACATGTTGGCGACCGCTGAGTCAATGCGCTCAATGGGATCCGTTTGTAGATGGGAACTGGCAAGAGTCAGTGGTGGGAAGGGAAGAGGCGTCAATAATTCCGATGGCGGTTTGCCCAGCACTGAGATTGGGATCTTCAAACCAATATTAATACACTGCAACCAATGTTTCGTCAACAGTGAGAAGCGTACCTCCATTGCCATAATATCCTCCACAACCGGTACGTCTTCGATGCCCAGTCCGTCATCAATGTCGGGATCGAGTTTTGCCATCATCGAAGCAATTTCTTCGGACGTAGGAATGCCCGTGCCGTCCTTGTTCAAGTCCGCGTCCGTGTCGTTGATGAGTTCCTCAAGCCATTTCTCGATCCTTTGATCCTGAGGCGTATGAGCAGGGATGCTGTGCTGCGGTGGCGGCGAGTCAGAAGATGTGAAGGAGGAGGATGAAGGAGACGAGCTGGACGAAGACGACAAGGTGGGGGATGTGGTCAATGAAGGCAAGGTGGGTGAATGTGTTGAGGATGGTTTTGATTTTTTCAATGTTCGGAGGTCCGAATAGTAGTTTGATACGACAACACCACTGCATCTCTTCTCGAAGAATGCAGGGATGACAGTGGTAATGGAAGCATGAACCCAGACGTCGATCCGCGGAAGATGGCCGTTGTGACGGTAGGCAGCGTACATGGGGCCCTTTATGCATCCATTGAAACCCTCGAGATGATTTGATGTGCGAGGAAGTGAGTCGACGGGGACGCCGAGAACGCGAGCCGCCTCGATTGTACCAGCAAGCGAATAAGCCGTCCATTTGGCTTCGCCAACGTAATCGGAGAGGTAGCCGAGGAAAGCGAGAGCGGCGGAGCTTTGAATTTTCGAAAGGGGATCTCGTTTCCGGCCGAGACGCTTGAAATAGGTGATTTCCGCTTTGTATGCTTTCACGGCTTCCGAATGGACTGTTTCCTCCTTCAGAAGGCGCATCAGAAGCTTTCCAAGACGGCCGCGAGTTTCTTTCTTAACATCGCCTTTTGGAATGGGTTTGAGATACCGATTTAGCCCGTTACGCCACGCCTGGTAGACATGGAAGATGCAGAGCAAAAGATAAATATCGGGCCAAATGGAAGTGAGGGCGGCACGTTCGCGGGGATCCATGTCTGTGATGGCGACTTTAAAGTTGATGGTTTCGCCGTGCTCATTCTTCGGCATCTTTTTCTTGTATAATCCTAGAAGCTCCGTTAAAATGGCGGTATTATAGTCTGTGTGGACGGCGGCAGCTTCCGGGCGGGCTGTAAACAGAATGAATGCAATGGGAACACCTGGAGTCTTTGTCAATGGTGCTTGACGAAAGGAATAAACAAGATACCGTGATTCTCGCCATCAATGACCATGAGAATAGCGAGGAGGACTCGGGCAGAACACACGTTGAATGTGAGATCCATGATGACGAGTTTATTGTGACCAAATTGCCACGCTGCTGCTTGCATATCCGGTGTTGCCAAGATTAGCACAAAGTGGTCGGTGGCGGGAGGGAGGTGGGGCTGGTAGTGAAGCAGGGCTGCTGAAAAATCAGCAGATGGGGGCTGTGGGCTCGTGGAGTTGAACCACCGATCAAGGTTGTCCTCAGCAGCGGAGCGTTGCGAGATGTTGCACTCGGCGGCGTACGACCGATAGAGGGAGGTAGAGTCATGAGGAGTGAGAACATATTGGAAAGAAGTATTGCCGGGTGAAGATCCCCATTTTTCCTTTGCCCAAGTTGCGCACTCAGAACGGATGAGACTGATTGGGGCCTTTTTCCGGAGCAGCGAGAGGGCGTGTTCACGTAATTCTGGATGTAAACCTACGCGCGGGTTTCGACTCATCTCGATAATGTCTTCGCATGCGGGGGAGTGATCCAGTATACCGGAGATGTGATCTATTGCTATTAGCTGGCCGTCTGTTTCCAGTCAATCAAAGCTGTGAAATAGAGGAAACGGGCATACCGTGTTGGAGATCATGTAAACTCACAATCTTGATGAATACCAGACAGCCGACGTCAGGCCAAGGAATTTGTCGAGTCGCGTCAGATCCTTTCTTCGCAAAGCAACCCGTCGTATGATCAACGCCACACTGACACTGCAGGAAGCGGGTAATCCGCTTGTAGCGCTTGGCGGGAACCTTGGCTCCACTGAGAGTATTGGCAGAGGTCCGGAGTATCGCAAATTTAGATTGAACATCACAACTGGTGGGCACGGATGGTGTTGCGGTGTCAGAGTCGGAATCAGAATCATTCTCGCTTTTGAGAGGCAGCCGGCCATCCAGTCCAGGGATAAAAATATTCATGAGAGCCAGAAATTGCAGTGCAGATGCTGCCGATGTCTGGATATGAGCACCGAACACTGATTGGCAGATGTTCGATAATGACGCACACTGATCTCGACACCCATAATCATAACGCCGCAGCTCAATACCGACGGAAGCTATGTGTACCTCGATAGCAGATCTTGTTTCTGTGGATAGACGAAGGAAGCTGGGGATGTTGGACAGCGAGTGTCGGTCGATGTTCTGCTGCTTCATAGGAGGGATTCCTTCGAGGCCAGGCACACCAGAGTGAATGGAAAAGTAAAGCTTTTGCTTGAGAGAGTCCGTCCGAAGAGCCATTGAAGCGAATGAGGCGGATTGAAGCAACGAAAGACGCGACAAAGAGAGCAGGACGCGTTGTTTATTGATGATGTCATGCGTAATCTACATTTGTCATAAATTCAAACTCCGCCTATGGCAGCGTGAGTTTGATTTCCCATTTGCTCAGGCCCGAAGCCCGGGGCCTAGGCCCGGGCTTTTCCAACAAATTAACCAAGAAATTAACCTTGTTTTTTTTAACTCACTTACTCATTTCCCGATTTACAGCTCTTCGCAAAAGTGATGACAGTCTGCGCAAAATAGAAATAAAACAAACATTTTGATCTGTCAACTTGCAGAGGTCATATCTCACTGATTTATCACCTTATCCACTTGAAACTGAGTGTGTTGGAAAGCAGATAAGCAGGGCTTTCAACAGATATCCAATTCAAGGTGCTGAAACGTCAAAATTCAATTCTTGAACATTCTGGTTGATGGTTTCAACTATATGCTCAAAGCGACCGCTCTCCAGCATTCCCTGGCTGATCTAACAAAGACCAGATGTTTCTGGAAGCCAGGAGAAGGTCAATTCCATCTGACAGTTTAAAATGTGTTACACGCATCATACACAGGTTACACACACTTGTTGTGTATCTGCATGAACAATTCATGGCCCCATGGATGCCCTGCGGTTGACTCAAAAGGTAAGACTTTGGTCTCCTGCGCCTGTATTATCCTATATCCCTTCAAAATGGATCTAGAATCATGGGAAATGACTCAGAAATGATTGAACAAGAGGCAAAGCAAGTTTAACATATATATATAATTACTTACTGCTAAACCCAGGGCCTGAGGTTCTCCCTGACCCAAGCCCGCCCAAGCCCAGCCCAAGCCCCGGGCTTTCAGGCCCGGCCCGACCCGGAAAACACTACCGAATCGCGCTGTATTTTGGATATTCTCACGACTACCATAAAAGGAAATATATCCAGATCCATGGATATGGATCTGGCATCCGAACACACTCTTATGTCATTTGCCCCTACCATTGGGTCCAGATTCCCAGCTCTGACCAGTCGTGTAAGCCCGCAGCAAAGATACCCCGAGAAAGCCCGAATTTCACAGGGTTGCTGAGAGTTTTGCGCCGCAATGGTGGATAGGCTTATTGATATGCTCATTGATTATCTAATCGGGTTTGTCTTGGTCTTTCAGAAGTTACCATACTGGGGCTTGAAACGTTTCACCGAGCAAACAAAGACAATCTTCTTGAAATGACTCTCTAACATCCTATGACCATTCACTACGTTCCGCCGTCGGCTAGACTCAGTTGCCGAGGTCCGTGTAGCCGAGTCAAGATGCGGCCAGCCGATCACACAGGCTGTGCGTGGCCGGCTACACACAGCTGTGTGATCGGCTAGCCGCATCTTGACTCGGCTACACGGACCTCGGCAGACTGAGTCTAGCCGACGGCGGAACGTAGTGATTCCTGCAGGGTCATAGAGAGGTTTTGCGGAACAACTTTCAAAAAGCGCGAGCGCGTGGGTGGCCAACGTGCGGCGGCGTCGTGAGGGTGGAAGATGAAATGATGCATCAAACTTACCACTGGATTGTAGGCTTTGATATATCATGGTCCTCTGATAATCATAGGACCTATGATATATCGAAACACCATACTTATACGCCTGGGCTCCCGGCTTGTCTCTTACCACCACGGGCGCGCTGAGGACTTACCGAAACTCAACACCACTATTTCATAGGCGAGACTTCAAACGAATGATTCTAAACGTTGTCTAAACCTGATTCTCTCCGACCTGTTGTATATCAAAGCTAAAGACACCAGATCATCACACATATCCTATTGACCAAGAACCTTATTTCCCTCAGGCTCATCGTGCAGGGCCCATACTATCCCGAATTCAGTCGCTCACGCAAAGGACAGAGCTGAAAGCATCGTTGAGGAATCCCGGGAGGGTCCCAAAGCCAGGGTAGGTCCCCGTGTAGGTATCTCCACTGCAGTTGACATCACTGGAGGGTCGATATTTAAGCTTGGGTAGGTAGGAGAAAGACAGTGACTAACGTGTACATGGTGCACGCCCAACCGACATCGGGCCCGAAGCTCGAGATGTCGTCGTTGAACTCGCCAGGGAAGTTCGAGCACTGGCCAGCAAAGAAGCCATAGTCGGTACAGTCGCCCGAGAAGTTTGCGTCGGTGCAGATATAGACGTGCCCATCGACGTCAGGTTCAGGCGCCTGGATCGACGGCATCTAAGCACGGCGGGATTTATATTTTGGCAGAGAAGCTCACCGTGGCGGGGACAGCGTTGACGGTGAGTGCCGCGATGGCAGCCGCTAGAGCGACAAAGCTGAGCTTGAGGCTGAATTGCATTGCTGAGGAAGTGGAGGTAGGCTTGAGAGACGAGCTGCTTAAGTCTGAGGTCGAAGGACCAGTGGTGAGGCTTTTATACCTCCCCATACCATGCTTACGAGTAAAACACTGCATTATGTAGATACGATTGACCGGGTAACAATGCTTTACCAAGCAGATAATTGGTCGTCAACTGTGGAACAGGGGGGGGGGGGGGGGCGGACCGAGTTTGACACATTGGGGTTTTACCCATGCGACTCTCGTCGCCAAATACAAACTCTCGTAACTACTGTGGCTGAGCAATAAGTCTGAGGCGCCTGAGAAGCTGAAATTGAAGAAATATAGGTCCTTGTTCCGGACCAGGTCTATCCTGGGTGCTGTCGATGCTGAGTCTCTCTCGGTGCGCCTTCAAATCTGCTAACCCCAGAATGAATTGAACCAATATCCCTGTGTGGTGAACACCAGGAGACCGTAGAACCGGCGGCCATCCAGTGCGGCCCTTCGGATTTTTGCCGCACATTCAATTGAAGTTCCTTTTCCGGTTTCGTTGTGCGACCCCTGGCTTGAAAATAGCAGCTCTTCTGGGAGAGGCCCCCAACAAATTTAGTACCATAGTCTTAAATTTAGTACCACAGTCTTAAATTTAGGGCGGACCATGATACTAATACCCTGGTCTGAAAATAGCAGCTCTTCTGGGATACTCTTGGGATGATCCGATCACTTCCTCAATCTCCCGCTCGGCAAGCGGTCTTCATCAGCACCCGGCCTACAATGTTCCAAGATACTCGGGGTCACGACGACGGTCGTGGCTCCGCTAGATATCCTTACACTCCAGAACTAAAAAACACACTTGGAGACACCTGACGCTCAGAACCCAACGCCAGTCTCTGGAATTCGGATCTGAACAGGTCCAAGCTCGCAGAGCCTTCTACCTCGCACATCCAAAACGATGTTCCCTTTTCATGTGTTCCTCGGGTTTCAGAAGTAAATCTGATTTCAAGGAAAGGACACCGCCCGATTCCTTGAAATGAGAAGGAATGCGGGTTTTCTAATAGCTTCAGGTTTGCGATGTCTGACCCACGGTTGCCCACGGTTTGGAGTTGAAGGCACACCGAGAGACTCGACTTCGACAGCACCCAGGACAGACCTGGCCCGGAACAAGGACCTATATTTCTTCAATTTCAGCTTCTTAGGCGCCTCAGACTCATTGCTCAGCCACGGTAGTTACGAGGGTTTGTATTTGGCGACGAGAGCCCCCCTGACGAGTATCTTGGAACATTGTAGGCCGGCTGCTAATGAAGGCCGGTTGCCGAGCGGGAGATTGAGGAAGTGGTTGGATCATCCCAAGAGTATCCCAGAAGAGCTGCTATTTTCAGACCAGGGTATTAGTATCATGGTCCGTCCTAAATTTAAGACTATGGTACTAAATTTGTTAGGGGCCTCTCCCAGAAGAGCTGCTATTTTCAAACCAGGGGCGGCCCAACGACACCGGAAAGAGACTTCAATTGAATGTGCGGCAACAATTCGAATGGCCGCACTGGATGGCCGCCGGTTCTACGGTCTCCTCGTGCTCACCACACGGGGATATCGGTTCAGTTCACTCTGGGGTTAGCCGTTTGCTATATTGAGACTAGATACTAGTCTCAATTAAAGTGTGATGGTTCCCTGCGGCGATAAATTATCCGCTCTACTGTTGTTCCCTGACTTACAACTTGAAATTCATCCTATTTTCGGAAATTTACTCTGCTACGCAGCTTGTATCGGCGCATTCGTTTGGCCGGGAACGATAACCGGCACCAAGGTAGTATTTCAAGTCTTGTGGAAACCAGTACCGTGGCCCTTCCTGCGGCGATAAATCACCTACCGCTCTACCGGCTTATAACTCCGTCTTATTCCCGGAAATTGGCTCTACTGCGCAGCTTGTATCGGCGCGTTTGATTCGTCGGAAATAATTCTTGACATCAATGGAGGTACCGTATGATTTTGATCAATTCGAACCCCCCATGACGCGTGACATGGTTCGACCAATTCGATAATTCGAGAGCGACCAAATTTTGGCTTGACACAACCAAAAAATTCGAAAGTCCGACCGATTTTTCGCCTTTTTTGCGGCTTCATGCAGTTTCGAGGCGTGTGTGATGGTTTGGAGGTTCGACAGCGGTCGTCGTGATGCGTGACCTCAACCAAATTTCGATATCGATAGAGGGGTCCGTGACACATGACAAACGAATTGATTGAAATTAAACGGTACCACATTCCTGTTTCCGCTGGATCCGAGACTAGGTTAGGTTCTATGGGGTGGGCAAAGACAAAAGGCACTGGCAGACGCATCCCTCGGGGACGGGGGAGCGCAGACACCCATCCGTCTAGACTGGGCTTCATGCCTGTAAAGGGTGCGAGACGGGTCTGGTAAATGCATGATGGAGGGGAGAAAACGACTCCTACCTTCTCCATTTACTTTTAGGGGACACCCACAACTCTGGAAACTCTTCTTTCAACTTTATATTTCCGCTCAGATAGCGCCACAAATCGCTGTGCATCAGTTTCAAAACTTGCCACCCGCTGTCCACATTCACCCTTCGTCAAAGCAAATTCTCTCTACTCTGCGAGGCACTTGCGGCAGATGGATATTCACAATTCACTCACATCTGGATCAATACAAGACATGTTTATCGCTCCAAGCCGGTATTTTGCGGGGATTTGTGGACACGCGGGTCCGATATGGCGGTCCTCGACGATGCAGAGGGATGCGAGAGGTACAGTATAGACCCGCACCTTCAAGGGTACGGCGTTCAAGGGTACGAGTACGGGTCCACCTCGAGCGGACCCGCGGGTGACTCGTGCTTTTCCTTGGATGCCGGTGTTTGTCCCATAGCCCGCCGAAACATGCTTGGTCGCCGCCGTCGCGAATTGGGAAGTGTTTTTCGGCCACAATTAGACTGAATACACCCGACCCTAAATATTCAACCCATGGCCCACCGGTGCTTACATGGGGCACCACTATCAGACCAGGGTACTTATGCCGGACGTTTCGTAAACTTGGAGGGCATGTTCAACCCGTCGCCACCGGCGTTTGCAGATACCAAACCCCGCCGTTATTCGTAAAAGCCGGTAGGTGGCGATCCGATGAAGTAAATTTCTGCGCAGCCTGTTGTGGAGGGGACATCGCCTAGACGGAGCGAAGCCCGAGAACGGCGGCTTTAATGTGGTGCCTAGCAGCCGTGAACCAATCGGTAAAGCGTCGGGAATCGAGCACAAGGGTCTTGGGTGTGTCGCCGATGGCGGAGATGCTATTCATATTCGGTGTGTGTGCGTGACCGCCACTTACGCTTCACTGCGCTCTCCCTCTTGTTCCCATACCCTTCTACCCATACACCATACTCACGCTCCAACAACAGGCGTCGCGGGCTCAGGCGCAGCCTCGGGGGTACCACTCTCGGTACTCGATCGCGGGGCAGAAGGATGCGTATGGAGGAGAGCCTGTACATGTTCAGGATCATGGAGCGGATGAGGTAGATAGTGGTCCTTGAGCTCTACCTATATTCTTCTTCAGTCCCAACAGGGCTCGACGCCTCACGCCGTCGCGAATTGGGAGGCGTTTTCGGCCGCAGACCTGTAAGTGTTTGTTCCACCCATGGCCCGCCGGTGCTTGCATGAGTCACCGCCATCGGACCAGGGTATCTCAGTTTCGGAGATAGCATTCATGGTAGTCTACTCACCAGGATCTTGTCGGCCAAGACCCTAATTTTTTGCGAGCCCAGACCCTCTCGTTCCGGGCCTCCAGGTCTGATTCCACCCAAAGACCGCTATTAGTAGAGCGAAATAGGCTCGCCAACCAAATTATCAGAGCCACCTGGTGTTCCCGGTGTTCGGTTCTGAAGCGATGCCGAATCTGAACCGGATCTCAGCAGGTTCTCGATTTTGCCGAACTTGTGCGAACCTGTTCGAACCGATAGTGAAATATGCATGTTTGGATGTCATAAACCCGTTAAATTGCAATGATTTGACTTGAGAATAAGTTGGGATCTTACCTAGCAAGGGGTCTCACACAGAAAAATAGCTGGGTTCGGAAATTTGGCAAAAAACCGGACCGAACCGAACATCGGCAACACTACAAGAATAGGGCGTTTCACGCATTCCGATTTCAGCCCCAACTTGACCCCGATTTCGACCCCAACTTGGTCCCAACTTGACCAAGTTGGGGTCGAAGTCGGGACTCAAGTTGGGGACTGATGTGTGAATGCCCGTCAGTCCGAGATCAACTTGAGTTGGCATCAAGTTGGCATTCTCGCGTATCCAAGGTGCGTTAAGCGAAGTTGGGGCACGAAATCGGGTGCCAAGTTGGGGTCAAGTTGGATGTCAGATCGTGGGGTTAAGCACGATTTGACATCCAACTTCGAAATCGGCCTAATTTCAGGTTCCAACTTCGTCTTGAGTTGGGGTCCAAGTTGGGGCTCAAATCGGGCCCTCAAGTTGGGATGTGTGAAACGCCCTAATGAGAACAGCTTCCAGAAATCCGATCTTCGAATCGGACTCGGATACACTGCATTCAGGCCCTTCCTCGGCCATGCTGCGTCCGAGGCGCCTCGGCTCAGCTCGGTGGACCCAAGGTCGGCAGAGTCTGCCGAGCTGCACCTACCTAGCTAGAAATTGGGAAATTCTTCGCTATCCCTCACAGTTGCTTCAGAGATTGCGTGATATGATTCTGGAATGCCATACGTTGTTGTTGGCTGCAACTCAGCCCTTACGGCGGCCATCAATTGCCGAGATCTAGGCGCTAAAGGGCGCTACCGTAATGATCTGTACAGCCCTCACCTAAGGCTTCTCCCATCAAATGCCAACTTACGGTATCGCAGCGCTAGGTTCGCCGGGGCACTCGGGTTGTATGGGGTACATTTCTACAGCACAGGCAAGCTTCAGAAATGTTGTGCTGACATTTTACAAAATCTGCAGGTGCAGGTAGGCCATGATCGGCAGGGTCTGCCGACCCCGCCTCGACTGATGGCGATATAGCGCGACGTATGTCTGCCGACATCATCACGGCAGACTCTGTCGCGACGCCTCGGCTCAGCGCGCCTCATGGCGGTGCAGCTCGGCAAGCTGAGCCGAGGAAGGGCCTGAATACAGTGAATTCGAGGAACATGGTGCGTCGCTGTGTCTCTCTATCTACCCTTGGTCCGGTCCCTGAACTGCTGCGGTAGCTTCGACGTGCTGATCTCAAGCACAACTGGATTGAAGTAAGTTGGATTTCGCCTGACGTCCCAATGTCCAGATATTGATTTTTCTGCAAAGCTAGACGGGTCCATTTTATTAGGTATTGTCGTGGACTTTTGCGGTGGCTTCTAGCTCATGCGTGTCAGCTGATAGCCATCTTCGTCTCCTACCCTTTCGATGCTTCAAGCCCTCGCCCATTTTGTTCCTCGAGTATCGTGACCTGCGAGCACATGCCCGTATTTCCTCTTATGTTCGCACCGTGAATATTTGGTACTTTATCATTCATCGCCTTGTATTTTTATTTCACGAAATTCATATCGCAGGAAATGCATCGTAGTTCGACACTCCTGGATAGGTGAGAACGAAAAAGGAGCGGGGCGGTTCATGAATCAAGGCGACATTATTCAACCAATCGCGGCCAGGAGAAAGAACCCAAACGAGTGGTGACTCCCCTCAAGTCCGAGAACACTTTGAATTTGGACACGGTTCACAATTCTTCAGTACATAAAATGTCAAGTAAAATATGTATCCAAATTCCTTCACCGCATCTCTGAAGTATCTTCACTGAAGATACTCTGATCTCCAGATTGCTTCCACTTCTTTCAAGACCTCGTCACTCACATCCATCCAAGCGGAACGATCATCATCCGAAAATTCCGACTCAGCGACAATGTCGAGTCGATCGCCGGCCCAAACCCCACGGTGGATATCTCCGTCATACACCATGGCCACGGAGCCGCTTGTCGAGAAGCAAATGCGGCTCAAAACGATATGCCCAAATCCAACGTCCCTTGTCTCCTTGATCTCGGCCTGCGCTGCCCTCTCTCCAGCTGACGAGCGCCGATTCCCGGACGTACTGGTGGCGCGAAAGGTTTCTGAGCATGGCCGGTGCGGGCTTGGGCGGTGCGTATTCGAATTCGGTGTTGACGAGGGACCGAAGAGCCGAGTGAACACGCCAACCCAATGGTCCTGAAAGCATATAGCTCTCAAAAGACGCCGCACGCCGAAGATGGCCCGGTCGCCGGCGCTTTCGGCCCAGGGATAGTTGTACAAGGTGTAGTGTTGGCTTTCCCCATCTTCGTCTTCATCTTTGTTGTCGTCCAACCGCGTAAATTCCGCCTTCTCCTCTGGGCTCAACAGGTGGTCCGGAATGTCGTCGTTTTCCAAATAGTCGCCGACGCAGATTATGCGGCCGCCCGCCCACGAAAGGCTGGCAGCGATGAGTCTGACATGGCGATATATCTCCTCCCTCCCTCGGTTCCAGAGAGATTGACACGTCACGCTCAGGAACACTACATCCACGAAATCTTCAATGTTCGAGTAGATTTCCTGGATCATTTCCAGCGGAAGATTCACCAACGTAGAGCTGGACGCACGAGCTCATCGGTGAGTCTGTTCGATGGGTAGGAACCACACAGCGCGCACACCTCTGAGCAGCTTTTTGAGGGAAGTATGTCACAGTCCGACCGCTGAGGAGCGTCTCGAACGGCGCGCCGGGTTTGTATGGGAGAATGAGACGGTCGCAGTCGGGGAGCTTCGGAGCGGCCCGCAAAGTCGTATTGAGGCAATTTGGAGACGTATCAAAAAGGCATTCGCCCATAGTGTTTTGCAGGGCCCGGCTCGGCCTGAAAGCCGGGGCTTGGGCCCGGCCTGGGAGGGCTTGGGCTTCCATTTCTTGAGGCCCGAGCCCCAAGCCCTGGGGGAGGCCTGGCCCGGCCCGGCTTGGGCTCAGGCCCGGGCCTGGAAGTCAAAATATCATGTAAAATACCAAATTTTAATCATTCATATCTACATCCGACCCGTATTCATCCGACTCGTAGTCTCGTAATTATCCACAGCAAATCTACTACGCAACTCCAGGAGCACGACCTGTGGTGAATACAAGACACCAGAATACTCGGCAGATACGTACTCCGATAGCATGTAAACAAACAGCAGAGACTTGGGGTGCTCCTTCGAACCATACAATCAACTCCCAGCAAATAATAATAAGTGAGTGGAAAGAGCTCAAAGACATACCTCCGAGTCAATCACTGCGTTCCGGGGGGGTCCGTACACGCGATGTCAGACTTACCGAAGACATGATTAACAACTCGATCCATTTTGCCATCAATAAAAATTACGTGAAGTCATGATGTTTCTGACTTTATACCGGACAGCAAGGTGGTGCTGAGATCCCAATCTGTACAGGAGCAAGGGAAATCACAACCCTGTTAAATGTTTGAGGTACTTGAGAGACTTGGATCAATATACACTGACATCAGTCGGCACGGCAATATTTGGCCGGCCAGGCCCGGGCTTAGGGGCCTGGCAGGGCTTGAAAATTTTCAAGCCCGAGCCCTGGGCCCGATGAAGCCCGGTCTAGGGCCCGGCTCGGCTCGGGCTTGTGGGGCCCGGCTTGGCGGGCTTCAGGGCTTCAGGCCGGGCCGTGCAAAACACTATTCGCCCAGTTTGCCCCAATGTCCATAGGCCTCGCGTTTGTCGAGATTTATGAGTCGCCAGATTTGTCCCATTGTCAGCCACGATGAGGGTGTAAAGACAGGAGGTCAAGTCGTCACAGTCACTGCGTTCCCACCCACACACACGTTATTTGACATGTGTCGACATGCGGCTACGTTCGGCTATCATGATCTACGGAACGTAGCCGAAGATCGCCGCATGTCGACACATACATACAGATAAGGTCGTGTCTACTTAGTCTCCCACATCTCTTAGAGTCTGCTCGTACCATGCCAGTCAAGTGGCAAGCGGTTCCGACCGTCACAGTGCGTACTTGGGACACACTGCCGGCTCCGATAATGGCATCCGGTAGTCAAGGCCACACAACGCGTGGCCCATCATCTGTCTTCAAAATCTAGCATGTCCAATGCTCCGCCCCATCCTGCTGGCTCTCGACTACTCAGTTGAGAGTCCGGGTCCGGGTCTGACTCATCCTCGGATAAATCAAGGATAACTCGTCAAGTTATTCTGATTCTGACTCGGAGTCGGCTCCGCCTGTCTCTGTCTCACCTCGTAAAAAGAAAGCTCCTACGATGGCTCCGTCTGTCTCTGTCTCTCGCAAAAATGAACGCTCATCCGACGGCTCCCTCTGTCTCTCATCTCGCTAAAAGAAAGCACCTCCGAGTCACGGCACGGCAGACTTCGACAAGTTGAGCAATGGACGTACAAAGTCGACACCGGAATCGATTTCAATTCAATTCCTGCTCGCTGACCCGTCCGCCTGATAGCTTTACCTGTCTCTGGGCCTACCTCCAAGTATATGATGGATTTTCTCTCCACGGACGATGGCTATTTCAAAATAGAACAAATTTTGTTCTGGTCTTTTCGGCTGCTGGTCCTGCTTCCGGTCGAAATCGACGCAACATTCCATCTTCTGTCTGCACGCCAACGCAACGACGAGAAAATTCGAAACCTTGACCGTCGTGTCTCTCGACTTTCCGAGCGCCTGGGCCATCTATCTGCCCGGATCTTTCTTCTCTGTCTGCTCACGCAGCCGCCTTCTGACTCGTATCGTAGTGAGTCGTACTGACTCGACGAGTAGTTCCTGCAGTTTTCGAGTATACTTAAACAAAGTAGACTTCGCGGAACAAGGACCATTATCTTGTTCCCCTTTTTCTGAGTCGTGGCGATTCACTGTCGCGAGACGTCGAGTCGAACTTGAACTTCCTCAGGACTGCAGCGCAAAGAGTCTGCAGTTGACCCAAGGTTGAGCCGCTGCTCGCGATGTAGAGGTTAGAATGAGGCTGACAGGGAGTACCTTCAGTGCCAGCCAGGTCAACTGAAGCTCTCGGGTTTAATCGGGTGCCAATCGGGCGTGGCAGTCGGGTTCAACCAAGGTTCCACCGAACGAGGTACGAGTTCTTTTGGGTTTGAAGTATCTGCCTACGGGAGACTCGTAATTAGGCGACCGTGACGTGAACCCAGGCGGCCTCTTCTCAAACTCTCACCTTTCCTTCATCCCGATCTTGTTCGACTGTTTGAGACATGGCATTGAACCCTTTGCGAATCCCGGAATTGACAGACCAATGCATGCTGCATCTGGCCGAATCGAAGGCGGATTTGGAGGTGTGTTCACTGGTCTCCAAATCCTGGGCATTCGCAGCGCAGCATCGTCTCTTCAGAGCGATACATCTTGATCAAAAAGATATGTGTTGTCGGCTGGAAAGGACGTTGCATGCATCACCGCATCTGATTCAACACATACGTCGACTTCGGATCGTTTAAAAATTCCGACACACTTCCAGTTGAATGTTTGGCCAAAATTTGTGCCTCCCATTTACACATCTAAACGTATGGCGGTCCAAGTGCACATTTAATCGGCCGCAACATTTTTCGGTGATTTCGGACTTTCCGCAACAAAAATAGGTGTTTTAGCGCCATCCGCGCTAAAAAGATGGAGATAATCGGCGTGTTTCTTTTGCGGGGAAATCGGTGATTCCCGCAAGATAAAGTTTGACACCCCGCAAAACTTTTGACGCCGCCCGCAAAACTTTTGACGTCGCCCGCAAAACTTTTTTCATGTCGCTCGCAAAACTTTTGTCGTAACTCTGGGCAACAAATTTACGTAAATTTACTTATTCAGAAGCGCAGAGCGACCATTAGATTGAGTGTAGGTAAGGTACGGAAGGAGCGTTAACGATGTGTACATGAGGATTGAGAGGGTATTAATATAATAGAGTACAAAGGTTATGGAGGAATGTGGATCTGAGCCGAAGTCCTTTGGCTTTGAACATGCAAGGGTATACAACATAGCTGTTTCCGTGTATGGAAAGAGACTACTTTAATTTGTCCCAAATGTTGGATGTCAACCGGTGCTAGTGCTGGGCAGGTTCGGATCAGTTCAGGTTCAGAGCCTCTTGCTCTGACTTCTGAACCTGTGTTCAATTTGGGCAACAGCTGAAACTCGAACCTGAATGCAGGTTCCAGTTCCGTTTTCTGTTTGAACGCCCAACTATTTCGGGCTTCTTGGGCAAGCCCAAATCTCATCCAAAATAATGTGTATTGATATTTTACAGCATCTTTGAGGTTCTTGAAGGCGTCCAGGATACAGCAGCAATTAACGGACAGATGCATTCAGATAATAAATGGTACCCATGAATTCCTTTTTAACAGATTCATTCACAGTAGACCTGTACACAGAAACATCAAGATTGCTCCGAATTTCATTCAGAGGGAACGGTATGGTCTGTTCGTTGATGTAAACATGCTAGCCAACCCAATTTGACGGCCATATAATTCAGAAAATGGAGAAGATTCTTTGAAATATCTGGTCAATTTTTCGGTTCAGCATTCCAACATGAGGCTTCCAGCCTGAACACCGAACTTGCGGTTCGAAGTGGGGTTGGGTGGGCAAGCAGTGCAATAACCTGTGCATCCTGAACTTGTACTGGATCAACCAGGATAGCATCTACAAGTACTACGAGGTCATCTTTGTTAACTCCCACCACAAAGCCATACTGCCGTACTCATTCTTCTAGGATCTAGAAATCACTGGATCACGTATACCCTTACAGGTTCGAAGCCAAAGAACTTCGGCTCAGATCCACATTCCTCCATAACCATAACCGTTGTACTTGGCTATACCCTCTCAATCTTCATGTACACGTCGTTGACGCTCCTTCTGTACCTTACCTACACTCAATCTAATGGTTACTCTGCGTTTCTGAATAAAGCGGGTAAGGCCGACGAGCGGCACGGCCCGCTACCAGGATTGAGATTGCTCGACGCGGTCCAAATTTCAGCCCGAATGAGGTCACTGCAAGTGTAACAGCGATTCGCAAATTTAGGGTTGAAGACCGTGACTTGAGGAATTAAAGCCAATTTGAATTTGGATTCATTTCAAGAAGAGGCACAAGAATTGGATGAAGCAAGACCGAGTCGAGAACCTGAGTCAAAAACACCAGGATGCAAACACCAAGCATGGAGAGTGTCTAAATTTGCTGGGCAGAAATCGAACACAAGCAGAGAATGTCTGGGCAAAGTGGGACATCAAATATGTGCATCATCGTGTTGCCAAACCTCTCACCTCTTCAAGTGCGAGCTGAGCAAAACGGGAGCAGCAAATCAGAAGACAAAGGTCACAGAATTTGGGCCAAAAAAATGAAAGCGAGACTACTCCGGCAATTACAAATCCGAATTTGAGGATTGATGAGAGACAATCAAATCCGCAGTGCAACAGGTGTTTTACCATGAACCATTGATGAACCACTGGGTGCAGAATAAATTGTGAGTGAAATTTGTTGAAATAAGAAATGAAGTTATACCAAATCTGGGCCGTGCAAGAACTCCAGAGTGTGAGAAGTGGGTAAGGGAGCTTGGGAAGAAAGGCGTGGTGACAGAGTGTAGATGGTAGTAATGGTAAGAACCGGACGTGTGGATTAGTTTTCTCGGCGATCTCGGAGATGTTCTAATATGGACGAAGCACAGCGCAAAGTGCGACAGTGTCTGATGATCCTGGAGACTGGATACCCAACTAACAAGGCAGTTCAACAAGCAGAGCTGAATCACAACTTTGAAAGAGAATGCAGGTCAAAATTGCAATAACTTACGGTGCTTAAAACAGAAATTGAATTGGAGACTGTTTTCCAAGACAGCAATTTCTCCGAGGGAGATCTCAAGGTTAGAAGATTGAATTATGGCTTCACTCCGGGTGGACCGGAGCCAAACAGAGTGAACAATACAGAGCGAAGGAAGCGGAACAAACCTAAGCAAGATTACGAGCTTGGGGACTCTGGCAGGAGAGCCGACGATTGCCGTGCGCAAGCCGAAGAATTTTGGCAGAAGGATCAGTGCTTACGCGAATAATGCTGACGAAAATGTGATGCTCACCAGGCAGTGAAATTAGGGCGCCCTAAAACCCTTACCTAAAGGTAGCGGGAATGAGTAAATTTACCCTAAATTTGTTGCCCAGAGTTACGACAAAAGTTTTGCGGGCGACATGAAAAACAACAAAAGTTTTGCGGGGGTGACATGAAAAAAGTTTTGCGGGCGACCGTAAAAAGTTTTGCGGGCGGCGTCAAAAGTTTTGCGGGGCGTCAAACTTTTATCTTGCGGGAATCACCGATTTCCCCGCAAAAGAAACACGCCGATTATCTCCATCTTTTTAGCGCGGAGGGCGCTAAAACACCTATTTTTGTTGCGGAAAGTCCGAAATCACCCAAAAATGTTGCGGCCGTTTAAATGTGCACTTGGACCGCCATATAAACGAGGCATCCATGGAGAACCACCCTTTGACAATGGCGGACGCCAGAACACTTCGACAGCTCCTTGGCCTGCCCACTCTCCGCTACGTGAAACTATACACCGCCAGGATAGAACCACCGGTCTTTCTGTCACTATGGGAGAGCTGCTCTCCCAGCATTCGCCACCTCCACCTATCGTGCACTACTACATCAGACAAATCCAGTCATCTCATCGGTCGACATCCTTCCTCCCGAATTCCGCTCAAGTCCTTGCGACTCGGCCCTTCTAACAATATTTATGACTGGCTGAGCCCTGACGTGTGCCCTTTCGATTTCACGATGCTTACTGTGTTGTCTATCGGTGACTACACATCAATTTTCGACTGGCAGGTGATGGTCCCTGCCCTCCGAACAATTGAAGTGCTAGAGTTCACGGCTCAGGTGTGCATTTATCTTTATTTCCTCGCACATAGAAGCCTGAAACCTATCCAAATCCAAAGACTGCCTCACAAACCAGTTGATCTATCTCAATTCTCAATTCTCTCCATCCTCCGTATCTATATCGCTGCCCCCGACAGTAATTTCGTGGTACTCGATACCCTCTCGACAATCCCGTCCTCCTCTCGCATCAGTCGAATCATTCTATACCCTCTGTTTTTGTCCCTCCCCACTCACGCGCCCGCCTTGCTTGACTCCACGCTGGCACGGCTACCCCTGCAGCATCCACTTATTGTGGAGTTTGCGATGGGTCTCAACCAGTATCATCGCTGGGTAACACACTTTCCCCAACTGAACTCAAGAAATATGGTGCGTCGCTGTCTCTCTACTGATTTCTGATCCCGGAAGTCGAAGTGGTCGATAGCTTCGACGTGCGACACTCGACCCCGATTGGATCGCGGTGGGTTCTGCGCGCCGGCCCTAGTGTATGAACCTTCATCATTTGATTCCTCCTCAGGGTTATATTCGGGAGACGGACCCATTGTATTAGGCTGCGTCCCGTAGCTCTGCGCTAGCCAACCTATGTGATCTGTTGTCAATCATCTCCCGTCTTTGTAAACCTATATCGGCCCGTAATCTGACGCGGCGGCGTGAAGTTTTGGGTAGAGGTTTTGTACCCAATGCTATATCTTCTTGCGTAGACGGACAACCTTTCTTCCGTTCTGATGTTGTCCAGGTAGCTCTACAATGGAAGTCATTTAGCCATAAGCATAGCTGCATTGCCACTGATTAGTACGACAATTCCACGTATGCGTGATCTGAACGTTGAATTCGCAATCCAAACCAATGTTTGATAGTGTGATTCACGAAAGAGATTTGCGAAAGCGGTTGTTCTGAGCCTTTGGGCCCAGACCAGGACAGTCCTCGAATCGCAATTGTCAAGCCACAATCAAGCCACTTACCGCCGAGCTCATGGCCGTGTTATCTGAAGCCTAACAAGAGCGCGCTGGGGCGCGGAGCGCCCCAGCACTTCAGTTGAGATCCCGAGACATGTGTCATAAGAACGACATGAATAAAGGCGTAATGTCGGATCAAAATAGAGGTCAGGTGGGTAGCGGAGTTTTAAAAGCTTCAGACGGACAGCGTAATTTTATAAAGAGGGAGATGAAGTCGAGTCAAGTCTCCCAGGGACCCCATGTGAAAGACGAGGTCGCACACGCAGGTGAGTCACGGAAAGGTATATTCGGGCGCAGGGAACTGGCGCGGGGGAATACAAGGGACTACAGAAATATGGGGATCCAGGCCGTATATAAGGACGATGCTGTGCGACAGATAGGGGGGGTAGGTAAGGTAACCGGGCGACGCGGCGCGCGACGATCCCATTTCCAACACCCCAGATAGAGCATCACTATAATCGCGCAACTGGGATGAATTTCACGACCGTACATGCGAAGCTTGAGCAGATTCAAGGGGTCGGATGGATGAATATATTCCAAGCCAGCGATCGTGCGGTCCTGTCCGTTCCGAGACGCCGGTCATCTCTGTGGTTTGTGTGAAAGCATATCCGCTTCAAATCTGCCTCGCCTGGAGGTGAGAGCCTACTTGCACGTAGTGTGAGACGGGAAGCACATCCAGGCGACCTATGGTTTCCAGACAAGCCGGCAGAGACTCTGAATTGTCGGGATTTGCGTAGGGAACTCTAGACGTCCCACCAGAACAAAATTAGCTCGATCTTGAGATATTTAACGCTTGAAAGACACAGAGATTGCCAGAGCAGAGATTTGTTGAGGGGTAACGCTCCTGGCTGCCGTTCTTTCCGATCACCAACGCTCCAGGAAACCCGAGTCTTGTATTCAGCTTACGAGAAGAGTCATTCGGAAGCGCGGACATAGGATAGCTATGCGATAGAGGGGCGGTCCAGACCGGGATGTATCGACCTGCAGTGTGGTTTCCAGGTCAAGCCGAATCAGAATCCAGAACCGTTCAGACCTGTGAGCCATCCCGAGGATGCGACAGAGCCGTATTGGATAAATCTTGAGCAGGAGGTATCTTGAGACTTTGAGACTTGTAATGCTTGAGAACAACTTGAGAAACATGGCCGATTTCCAGCGGGGTAGTACCATGCGGGAAACTGAGAGAGAGGATTCATCCGGCGAGGTGTTGTCCCGCGTCTAGAATGTATCTCGAGCGAAACAACGTGACTGTTTAACAATTTAACAATTTAACAATGTGCTATTCATCTACGTATAAAATATACTTAGGTACGGATACCTCGATGAACCACCTCACGGTACACCGCCAAAATTACGTAAAGGGCCTCTAAGGGGGGTTATTTTGTAGTACAATAACCCCCCTTTAAGGCCCACATCCGCCAGGCGGACATGTCCGTAGGTATGATGTCATGTCCGCTTTAGGAAACATGTGGCTGGCGGATGGCACCCGCCACCCGCCCCACCCCACACTGGCTATACCCTGCTGCCGTACTGTCCGCCGGTGCTTTGCCTCATGTCTCGCTATCATACCCAATACATGCAGTCCTTTTAGGTTTGATTTGACCCGAAAACCGGCCCATTGCACACCGTGCCGGACACACCTACTCACCACCCACCCACCCTCGATCGCGCCGCCTACCGCTCCTTCCTTGCATCTCTGGCTCCCCTTCGTGTCTATGCATTCAGTATGATCTTTGCATCCCTGCTAGGTTCGATTTGACTCGAAATTCGGTGCATAGAACAACATGGCGGACACATCCGCCATCAATTGTAGGCCTGGTTCTTGATTGAATTTCCATGCTGCGGTGCTCCAGTTGAGTGAATGAACTTCCAGCTGATATCTTACTTACTTCCACGTTCGATCTGATTGAATTCCGACTCAGTGAGCACAGCGGCGGACACGTCCGCCACTTGAGTGTACCCCCACCCTATACTGTACCTCTCCTTCCCCTCGTGTCCTGAGATCATAGCCAATATTCCCAGTCTTTCTAGGTTCTATTTGGCCCGGAACTCAATGCAGAGCACACCGCACCAGGCACACCTACCCACCACCTGCCCGCCCTTGATTGGTCCGCCTACCGCTCCTTCCTTGTGTCTCCGGCTGCCCCTCATGTCTATGGATCTAATGGGTGTTCTTCATTCCCACCAACCTCAATTCAATCCGAAATTCAGTGCGTGAAACATTGCGCAGACACATCTGCTTATTGAGTGTGAGGCTGATTATTGCTTGAATTTTCGCACTCTGGTACTTTGGTTAGCATGGTTAACTTCCAACTGATGCATTGATTACCTCCAGGTGCAATATAATGATTTCTGGTCCGTGGAACATAGCGGCAGATGTGTCCGCCAATCCAATGTAACTCCAATCTTTGCCTCATCTTTGTTGATTGGGCCGGCACTTGGAGCAGCTGCTGCCTTCTACCCGACACTTGACTGCCGCCCGCGCCCAACCAATCTGGTTTAAATTTGCCGGGTATGGTGGCGGACGTGTCTGCCACTTCAGTATACATTCACAAAATTTCTTGTTGGTAGACACAGAATCCGAGTAATATATTTCTGTTCAACATTCCCCTTCCTCCTTGATCTGTTAAACCTCTCAGACATGACGGTGGATGAATCCTCTGCGCGATTAAATCATGTGTTGTTCAGCGGAAATTGGAGGATTGCTTGGCCACCTCCAACATTGCTTTCTGTTTCCATTTGAAAAGATTCCTTGAGTTGTTGAACTGACTCTACTGACTTGAGCTTTCTGGAAGTATGTGGCAATGTTTTCGAGTTTAGGGACACAAAAATGCATCTATGCCTGCACAATCCGGGCACAGTTTCTTTGGACACTGGTACCTGAATATTGTGAACAAAATCTGAGTTGGCCCACTCTGGCTGATGTTTGTTTATGACCAATGTTTCCTCACTCAAATCTGCATGTTCAACCTCAATTCGGTTTCTTTGAGCTCCAAGGACTTCAAAAGTCACCAGTAAGGTGGACTGTCTCGAAGGTTTGACCATTACCACCTAAGCTAGAGATTAAAATCCATATTAAATAGTGGGGGGACATTTGCATTCTTTCTGATGTGTGGCGGACACGTCCGCCAGCCCGCCAAATGTGTAATCATGCGCAGGGATTGTTATGTTTCATCGACCCCGGTCTACAAACCACTTGTTTGATGTTCAAAAGAGCACAAAATGTTTTATTTCCTCCGGGATGCCACAAGTTAGCTGCACATTGAGCCTACATGTTGAGGTTCAATGTTTCTCCTGAGAAGATCCTAGTTCAAAGCCAAAATAACTGATCAATTGGGTCAATATACAGAGAAGGGACTTGCCAGAACATATATAAAGACTAATACAGTCCAGGAGTTTTATACAAAGTGTTGAGCATATATTCTCGGTCATTTGGTCAAGGTTCAACTGTGAACTTTGTTTAATTGTTGGACATTTCTGTGCACCCAATATTATAATTGGCGGAAAATTCTGAGATAAATCAGACGAGGCCAGAGGGTATTCAGAATTATATTGCACCCCAGAGATGTGTTGAAACCACTAGAAATGCGTCCAATACAAAAAAATCTAATTAGATGGAGGTTTATACGGTTCCTGATTGGTTGAGCGGATGAGGTAAACTGCTGCCGCCACTTACGTTGAAGGTAGGCGGACACATCCGCCAATAGCACAAACACATCTAATGAGTCTGCAATGCATGGATATAGTGTATGTTATGACAGCAGGTAATATTTTGGAGGTAAGAGAGATAGAATCAAAGGGGAAAACATCGAAGTTCAAAATCCTGGTACGGATGTAGCAAGTACTTCCATGCGTTGAAAATGTGTATGGAGGTAGTGTAACTTTGACTCGAGCATTTAGCTGCCCAGCTTCATGCCATTTTGGGCACTCCAGGTTGTAAAAGTGTATAACACAACCGTGGGAATGTGTAGCGGACACATCCGCCATCTGCCAATGAACCAATCTTCCTCGGTTTCTGCATGTTTGAGTGTTCCATCCCTGGGTTTGACTTCCTCCTGGCTGCTGTACACCTCCTGAGATTCAAACACTTAATTTATATACCAAGTGAGACATAATTTCCAGGAGCATGGCATCATCGGACATTCATCTTTCCAACAGTGTCAACTTGGAACACATCTACACCAAGCCGACGGAATAAGCTCTAGTTAGACTACAGTCTACTGTAGGGGAAAGCACTCAATAAAATAGCAATGTAAACAACATTGTTCTTGATCTCTGTTCCTGGAGACAAGCAACATTCCAGATGGCACAAGCAAGGGTCAGAATCGTAAGTTCAGAGAACAAAGTGTACCCAAGCATTGTGTAATTTTTGCTATACATTCGAGAAGTTGCAACCGGGTAATCAGAATTCGAAGGAGCAGGAACTTTTTGAGGAAAACAAGTCGCTCCAATGGAAGAACAGATTGAGGAAATCAGGCCAGCCTGAGCTGAGAAGGTGAGAGGTGGATGACACAAAGAGAATCTGTAAAACAATCAGAAGTCCCATCAGACCGTAGAGGCGGATGTGTCCGCCACTATTGCCAAACCCGGTCAACCTGAAATCTGAAAAGAAGAACATGTTGAAAAGATAACAAAAGCATCAAAATGTAAGTTCAGATTGAACAACACAACCTGCAGATCAGGGCTCAGGTGAGTGGCCGATGTGGCCGATGTGTCCGCCGCTATTGACCGCCAAGACAAAGCCAGGTGAGTTGAGTGCAAATAGAAGGCAGGCGTCAGGTGTGAACCAGCTGCATCAAGTCCAAGATGAAAGCAACAAAGATGATGAAAAGGCCGGGGTTGAAACCGGGTGGCGGACGTGTCCGCTGCTATGCTTCACAACCCGGAATCCGATCATAATGCACCTGGAGGTAAGTAAGATGTCAATTGAGAGGTGGTCATTGGGATTGAATCACCAGAGTCATAAAATTCAACAAAAAATCAAGCCTGCAATTAATGCGCGGACACGTCCGCCAAATTGTTCTACACACCGAATTTTGGATTACATTGAGCCTAGATGGAACAATAAAACCACAGTGGATGTACAGATGCGAAGGGGAGCCGGAGATGCAAGGAAGGAGTGGTAGGCGGCACAATCAAGGGTGGGTGGGTGGTGAGCAGGTGTGTCTGGCGCGGTGTACAATGGGCCGATTTTCGGGTCAAATCAAACCCAAAAGGACTGCATGTATTGGGTATGATAGCAAGACATGAAGTAAAGCGCCGGTGGACAGTACAGCAGCAGGGTATAGCCAGTGTAGGGCGGGGCGGGTGCCGTCCGCCAGCCGCATGTTTCCCAAAGCGGACATGACATCATACTTACGGACATGTCCGCCTGGCGGATGTGGGCCTTAAAGGGGGGTTATTGTACTACAAAATAACCCCCCTTAAAGGCCCTTTACGTAATTTTGGCGGTGTACCCTGAGGTGCGATGAACCCAAGAGTAGGAAGTGAGAGTCGTGAAAGTCATATGTAACTCCGCAGCCTGCTGCCGTGGGAACCTCCTGCTCCTGCTCCTGCTGCCGCTCCCGCTTTGGATCCGCCTCGTCCTGCTTCCATCGCGGCGCCGAACGACGGCCCGTCGCGCGAAGAGCTGGCAGCGGAGGTGCGGCGTTTGAGAAGTCATATTAGTTCCCTTTCCCCGCCGCCGTACTCCGCGCACGAGGGGGAGCACGAGTAAGGGGCAAATGTAGCCGGAAGGATTCTTCCTCCTGTTACGAAAACTGCGAGGTCTGCGCTCAACGACACATGTAGCTTTTGCATGATCGAGGGTTTCCGCGACTCAAAGCAATCCCGCAAACGAAAAAGATGGAATAAATTACACATCTATAAGGTATGCTGGCCACCCACCACACCCTGGATTTGCAGGCCTCTTAGAATGTGTTAAGTATGTATGTATGTAAATCCGGTCCCCGCTTGGAATCTATCATAATGATAACAAATCCCTCCTTCTCTCCTCCACCCTGCGCCGAAGATCGACACGAGAACCACTCCGGCACCGCTGCGCGAGACCTGACTAGACCCGACATTGCACATCCACCCCGCCGACGAGCTTGATCCCCGCACCCAGACACCACCCGAGCTCCGTGCCTGCGATCTTCTTCCCGAAGAGCACTTCGCGGTCGCCGTCGAATTCGTACCTGGCGGAAAGAAGTCTTGTTAGCAGGCGTCGACGAGAGGGGAAGGGGAAAGGAGAGCAGCAGGAGCGGGGCAAGAGAGGAAAAAACGAAGGACGATAGGAGAAGGGGAGGAAAGAAGTGACCAAAGTACAAGGAGGGAGGAAGAAAGAAAGGAAAGGAAACACACCCTGTCCGCAACAGCCCATGCATAAACGTCAGATCCAGACACCACTCCGGCCTCCCCTCCAGCTCCTTCATCAGCGCCGTGTGAGCGCCCCAGCGGGGCAGCCACGCGTCCCGTCCCCCACACACCACCCTTGCCAAATCCGCAATCGCATCCACCGTCGCCGTCACCTCCGTCGTCTCTTCCTTCACTCCTCCCTTGTGCGCCTCGGGCGCTGGGTCCACAAGCGGCGCTACCCGATCATAAAAGTAGCTGAGCAACAACACCCGCCCCGCGGCCACCGGGAACACCTCCTTGAGCGCCGGCTGGTACACGCCCCCAAACGAACACGGGCGCACCGTGCACACCGAGTCCTTGGCGAGCACCAGCTCCACCACGCGCCGGCACGCGTCGTACCCGCCCACGTCCGCGCCGTCCATCGTCACGTTCTTCGCCTGCCCGTCGAACGACGACGAGAGCTCCACGACGCGCTGCATCCCGCGTGCGAGGCAGGGGTTACCGATCGTCTTTTCCGATGCCGAGGAGGAAGGGGAGGAGTGCAGCCCCGCCATAAACTCGACCACGCGGTGTACGCTCTCGCGCGCGCTCATGAGCCCGTAGCCGAGGTACGAGTGCTGGTACAGCGCGCGCGTCGACCCCGCAAACTCCAGGTCGTACTTGTGCTCGCCCTCGAGCAGCGGCGGCGCCTCCGCGTTGGCTGCGGGCGCGAAGACGATCTGCGTGCTCCCCCCGCCCAGGTCGAGCACCGCGTACGTCGGTTTCGATGAAGAGGACGGGGAAAGGGCGCCCAAGAGGTAATTCGCCGTCACCCATGCAAACACCCCCTCGTCTGCGCCACCCATAATCGACACTGCCGCCTCCTCTCCCTCCTTCTCCGAGATCGCAAACGGATACCCCGACCGCAACAGCTCCTTCACCGCCGCCAGTATATCCGTCGCCTGCGACCCCGGCAGCCGCCGCAGCCCCGCCGTCGCCTTGACCGCCACGGGCGTGCACTTCCTCAGGTCCTTAGGCACCACGCGCATCGCCTCGTCCAGCAGCACCGTCAGCGACGCCGCAGCCTCTTTTGGGTTGCTGGCGTACGCGGAGAGGCCGCCGCCGCCTGGGCGGGGTTCGGTCTGCCGGAAGACCTCCCACTCGTAGGACGGCTGGGGCCCGCAGTTGTTGAATTTGTAGATGTGGATGCGGGAGCCGGTAGAGCCAGCGTCGAGCATGAGCGCGTATTGCACGAGGGGGGAGGAGGGGGAGTGCGGTTTGGTGCAGTGCGGGGTAGAGGAAGGATCGGGATCGGTTTTGAAGGAGGCGGGAACGGAGGCGTCTAGACAAGGATACATTAACGGAGAAAGGAAATGGGCTTTGCAGGACATACCCGTCTGTGGTCGTTTTGGCGGGACATCTACAAGGAAAGATGGAAGGTCAGTGCTGGTGAATGGGGATGGAAAGAAAGGACAAAGAGTGGCTAAAAACATCGATGAAAGCATACAGCAAGGTGGGGGCACGAGCAACAAAGCTATCCCGTGTGTTCCTCAGAGGGCACCGCAAACCGTGGAAGCAGAACAGTCGTAAGACGCTCCACTGCGGAGTCAGCGAGCGGGCACCGGCGTCAGCGCCAGTAAATCCTCTTCTCCTCTTCGCGCCGGATTTCCACGCCCCCTGCATCATTCGTCCTGCGGCATACGTTCCTTCTGCTGCCCCGTCTTCTCCCCCTGAGGCAGACACAGTAGAATCAAGCGCCGATGAGACGGCCGGACGCCCACGAGAACGTCGCACCTGAGATAGTAGTGGGTAGGCTAACCCGTGTCGAAGGATGAAGCCTGCGCGCCAGAGGGAGGATAAACTGCCCCGCGCCACACCCGAAATCGTGCGCAGCACGCACCGGCGCACCACGACGCGACCAGCCTCAGCGCCAGCTCCAGCTCCAGCTCCAGGCACTGCGGCACCAGCGCCGGCACGACCGCTCCGAGACCAAGGAAGCCGCGCCCCAGCACCACTAGCACCGTCCGACGAGGAAGCGGTGGGAGTACCACCACCACCACCGCCCGCACCGGTCCTCTCAACTCCGTTCCGTACTGCCCCCGCATTCCGCGACAGTCCCGACCGTAGAACACCCGACCCGCACGCTCATAACAGAATTCAGAAACGCGAAAGCATCCCGAGGGTCCAGTATCGATTTGATAGACAGCAAGGGGAGGGTGCGCTCCACCCGTAAATTTTCAAAGCAGAACAAGCAGAGGAGAGGGAAAAGTGTATGCATGCAAGTAGCAGCAAGACCCCATCGCGGGGAGCAATACGCTGCACGACGAAACGTCAGGACACGAACGGCAGGCACGACACGTCGTAGACGCGACACCCCCGCGGGCGACCACCGAGGGCGACCACTGAGGACGACACTGCCGATACCGGCTTCCGACGCACGACGAAGGCCCACATAGTCCACTCCTCGCTCTCGGCCGCACCCCACCTCGCGCAGATGACGCGCCGTGACATCAGCCGTACACTCAGGAAAACCCAGACATACACGGACATGATACGCCTCCGCGCGCACATCGTAGACGTGCGACCCCATCCCCTCCCCTCCCCTCCCCACCGCCGTTACGCACGCCTACTCGTTGCACGCAGCCGTCTCCTCTCCTCGCCCGTCCTCGTCCCGACACCAGCCGACCCCACCCCACCCTGCGCCCGCGCATCGCAGGAGAGGAAAAGAAAAACCCCCCAGGGCAGGGCGGCTGCCCGTACAGAGAGCAATAACCACGAAATGCAAATCCCTGCACGCAGCCCTAAAAACACAGGGAGAGAAAAAACCCCAAAACGAAAGCGAAAGCGAAAGCGAAAGCGACAAAAAAGACGACGCCCACCTTGTCCTTGACCTTGCGAGCCCTCGTACGGGGTTGCTTTGCCTAGACGAGCAGAGAAGAGTCGTCAGCGTCATATAACGATCAATGGAATATGGAGGGAAAGTGGACGATAAGAGGGAAAGGCGGAAGGAAGCGGGAGGAGGAAGGGAGAACACCGTGGCCCCAGTCTCGCTCGTTCGTAGATAACATAGCCAGCCTGCTCCACGGTCCAGGCTGTCTGTCTCGCATGGCCAGCGCGTCGCGTCGCGTGGACGACGAAATGAAAATGACGGAAGCAGCTTCCAAAGCCCAGACCAACGCAGCGCCGTTAAACAGAACAGCGTACAGTGCTTCCCTCACGTCCCGAAGGGTAGTAGCGGCGCTCGGGACGGCATGTGCGTCGGACGAAAGCAGGATTAAAAGGTCAGAAGACGGTGGCTGCACAGTGCACCCCGCCAAAGGAGAATGGAAACAGAAGGTAGAAGGGGAAGGAGAAGCCGAAGTAGCAGAACTAGAGGAGCGCGCCCCGCCGAAAAATAAGATGCACCGCAGACGTCGCACCGACTGTGTACGTCCAACCCCGCATACATCCACGTCCGGCAGACCGGGAGGACAGTGCGAGGGGGTTTCCGAAAAGCCAAAAATGCTCTCCGCTGCGGAACGGATCTGAGATAGAGTGACACCGATGCACCGGGCGGATTGCGAGCCCTCCGCGGGCCAGAAAACAAGCTGGCACGTTCAGTGGCAGAGTGGCAGAATTGCATGTATCGGTCATCGACGGTTTCGGAGGGCGTCGAGTCGATACATCCGAGCTAGCCGCGCGGAGACGTTGCACAAGTCCTGAGCCTGAGAAGCATCCCGAGGGACAGCAAGCCGCAGCCCTCCCTCTCAGAGAAACGGCGCGCCAGCACCCCGCTTGCGAGGCCGACCCACAAGCCACGCCGACCGAAACGTCCGCAACCACGTCACCAAAGCCAAAGCCAAAACCTCCGGTTCTGAATGAGTCCAAGAAATCCCCAATCCTCACCTTTGTCCGTCCCCGGCTTCCCCTCATACGGCGTGTTCACTGCACCCGATTCATCTCGTCAGCATGCCACCCACCATCTCACACCGAAAACGCACCTGGATCCCACTTGGAGCCCCATTTTGGCAACGAGATCCCTTGCTGCTCCCTCGGCACAAACAGCCACACGAGCGCAAGCAGCAGCCCCGCGCCCAGCGCGAACCTTTTCCACCCGAATCTCTTCGCAGACTTGAGCTTGGGGCTGGAGGGCCGGCCGGCCTCGAGGCGGTCGTAGGTGGGGGACGTGGGCGCCATCTTGCGGCGGGTGAGGGGTGGGGTGAGCGTCGAGGTAAAGGTAGAGGTAGAGGTAGATGGTGGTTGTAAGGAGGAGGAAGAAGAAGATGCTGGAGAAGCTGGCATGCCTTCCTTTTTGGGAATTTCCGAGTCGGGCTTGCGGAAAACCGTCATCTAGCGAGGATTCACCCTAGGCGCAATAATACACCAAGCGGAGATTTTCTATACTCTGGCGATACGCTATCTGGCCTTGCTGGTTCTTGGTCGAGTTAAAACAACAAGACTTGCCCCCTTGGAGAAATCGGCCGCATCTAGCAGACCTGCTTTTTTTTTTTTTTTTTTTTTGAGGTGTGATAACACAGCGAGTTACCGGTCACAGTTTGCACTGTCACCACCAAGGGCCTTAACCTCATTTTGAGGTAAGGCTCCCCCTTGGGTCTAGGCCTAGGCCCCCTTTTGGGCGGACATTGGTCCGTTGGCTCACTGCCACAAGTAGTCTATCAAGGGACACTTTGACCCAGATATTGGGAGTGACTACGGCTCCAGGCAGGAATGCATTTACGCAGACCACATTTAGACATATGCCCCTTTTGTAGGTAGCTGCCCAATGATGGTACTGTGGGACTCGGCTGACACGCAATACCCACTAAACCTCCTGATGGTTTGATGCGGGATTTTAACCCGCGGCCGAAGGAAACAGCTTCCGAATGGCGGCCGGCACATCGGCTCGACCGGATCAGCAATCTGGCATATCCACAAAGCCAGCTGATCCCGCTGAAGTGGCGTACTCGGGATTTGAACCCTCGCGGGACCCGGGGCATCTAAAATAAACCGGATGCCGGGGCAGCAGGGCATGACCACTTCGTCATGCTGCCCCTTGCTTTTGGCTTTTAACCGGCAGAGCAATGCCAGTTCTCAAGATTTGAACTCAGGGTCTCGCTACCGATGGCTTGACCTGAAAATCCACGTCTCGCTCGCACTATGTTGTCGAAACTCGGGTCTCGCGTCCAAGCGGGAGCGGCGACTTTGTTTTCAAAGAGGGCCGACGGACGACCGGTGTCTCGGGGCAGACAACCCGCCGCCGGCTTTATACACCAGTCCGGCTCCGCAAACCGGCTGCTATACGGTCGCCGGATACAAGTCTACTATAGCAATACGCTGTCTCCCAAAACAAGCCACTCCCGCTTTTGGCCCCACAAACACCGAGTCTGGGAGTCTGCCGAGGCGCTTTGATTGACCGTGAACGAGGAAGCCTTCTGAGTCTCTAATAACTGAAGCTGACCGGAAGGCATCTTTATGGTTAACGACAACATGCCTTTCTGTATGCCCTGGATCTACACCTGCCAAATGCCCTCCGGCGAAATAATCTCTCCACCATTTGTATTGCTGAATATTGACAATGGTTTGACCAGGACTCCTCTTGCGCCGGAAAACAACGGTAACCGGACGTATCGAGTTTGCCATTCGAACGTGGACTTGAGTATTTAAGTCTGCCTTCTTTCCGCGAGTACCTCAGTTCAATTCCGCACGTCGAACACCAAGTACAAGATCAGTTCGAAAAATACAATGTTCAACTTACTCCACCTCATTTCTCTTGCGACCGCTACTGGTTCTCTCGCCTCTGCAGCGGCCATCATCAATATTCTCAACTACTCGGCCAACGCGTTCAACATTGACCCTGATGCCGGTGCCACCGATTACTCCCCCGTCAATGCCTATCTGCTCATTGCGTCCACCACTAACGAGGAGGGTAGTTGTCCTCCAGTTTTTTGCCCCCGTGTCACACCTCATCTTGACACCCCAGTGGATCATCGTTCCTGGGGCGGCGCGCCGTACCCGTTACGGGCACGGCCATCCAGTGGATTTCCCAGATCTCTGACGGAACGGGACGGCCGACGGCACGGCTGTAACAGGTTGACGGCTGATTATAACCAGTTTTCTCGTCGGTGATGTCCCACAGTTCCTCGAGTGACGAATCAAGCATTGATTGACGTGCTTTGGTGGCCCTTTTGAATTGAAAGTCTGAAATGGGAGATTCGGTGACGAACAGATCATGTAAAATGAGCAATTCACATGTTCGCCTAGCATCAATTGCATTCTAGATGCCGTTGGTTGCTCTCAATCCGGGAAAACCCCAAAATTGAATGTCGTGGTCAAGTTGCGATTTGTTGAAGTCTGCCGCTCTGCGGCAATCATTTTCGGTAGTTGCCAAGCACTACATTTGGAAGCCGAACGGGATTTCTGGCGGCGAAAGAAAGTAGATTCCAATATGAGAGATGGATAGGGCACACATCGGTTGAAATAAGAAGATGCTCTGTTGGAAGTAAAGTTTGTAAATGCTTTTTTCAACGCAAGATTAGCCGACCCGTTCGACGTCGGGCCGTCGAGCCATCAACCGTCCGTTGCAGAGGACAGAAAATGGCCGATGGGTACCCGTTCAACGGGTGCCGTAAAAGAGGACTTGGTCAAAGTTGATTTTCAAAGTGAACTTCCAACGGCCGATACCATGCTGGGTGCATACCCCGTTTTGGAGTTTGAACAACATATACCACTTACTCGGCCGAGGGTATTTACTTCCCATGGTGGTATTCAAGAAATTCGACCGATGTTTGTATGTATATATGTATGTATGTGTTACAATCAGCTGCTGCCGGCATTGCGGCAATGACTCTATCATAAGTAATTCACAAGCTGCTGCTCGGCCGCTTTGCGGCCTCGCACCCCCTTCCTCTGGTGTGAACTGGAACTGTAACAGAAATGGATTGTGCCTGCAAAATCTGATCAAAATAAATTCAACTCAGGGACTGAGCATTCAAGGCGACCCATTTTACTGGACTTGCCGAGAGTAGGAAAAAATCCGCCTCCACGTGCGGTCCAAATCGGGAATATATTTTCGGCAGCCTCGGCACTCGGGTCGCGAGCATTGATGGCCATTCCATGAGTCATCATGCTCTGTCATCCTGATCGCACGCATACAGAGACAAGATAATCTGCGCATCTATACAGATTCGATGACATGTGTAGTTCTAGGCATTTTGAGGAGGATAATAGTACGGCGACCATGCATATTGTCCAGTCTGATGAGAATAGATATAAGGAGATGAGCTCGTACGCGGAGGTTGCGAGGGATGGTAACCATGCGGAAGATGAGGGTAACCGGAGGACGCAAGCACGGCGGCAGCAGGTGGGGGGTGAGCAGCGGCAGGTAGTAATAAATGTGAAGTAGTATAGCTTAGTGTAGATGAATGAGCAGCAGGTAGAACCAGATTGGAGGGTAGGGCTTGTGTAGCAGCTGCAGCCGGTAGTAGTGAGTTTGAGGACGGAGGTAGTCCAGCCACGGAAGTTCTCGTCGTCGAGGTAGATTTTGCCCTGCAAGAATTAGGTTAGATGTGGTGATGAGTCAAGTGTATGAAGTTACTTTTTGGTGGCGGCTCTTTCGCTTTACCTCCGCTGCTCGCTCCCGCGCCATAGGAAGGATCGCCTGCCGGTTTCCGCTTCATCTTCACCCCAGGCATCATTGATTTGTGTGTTTTCTTCCACTGTGACGACATATTTGGTTCGAGGTGCTGTGCGTGAGGTAAGACAGAGCCACTGTCTGTCTCGAGAAGCAAGGCATCGAGAGCTGCTTCAAGAGCCGGTAGGAATCCGAGAGTGGTGTCCTTCTTCTTCTTGCATAGCTGCCGAAGACGAGCCGTTCCGCGGTCGAACTTCTCCACTAGTCGGGCAAGAGTGTTTTTGACTGGAGGGAGAGGGAGGTGCAGAAGGAGGGCCGGAAGGCGTAGAAGGCGTCTGGCTATCGGGAAGTCTTGGCGGCAGTGACAAGACATCCGGAAGAGATGGCCTGATGCCGTCGGGAGGGACACCCGGTTCATCAAACAGTTCTTGGACAGCGCATAGATGTTTGCAAAACAAATCAAGGGATAATCGAGACATTGGCAGGTATACGCATCGAGGTCGGCCTCGTAAAACTTGGTGGGGTCTGCTTCGGAGGGGACAAGGTATTTGGAGTCCGAGACCTGCTGAATCATCTCCTTGGTGTAGACTTTGCTGCGCTTGATTATGTCCTTGCGCTTCCTGACTTCCAGATCAGGACCTTCGAAGCCGAGCTCTTGCCGACGTTGTTTTCAAGGCGTAGTATGGAAGGACTGCGTTAAGGAGCGTGTGCAAGAGGTGGTCGAGGCGACGATTCCGTTTCCCATCGAGGAACTTCCCCTTGAGGACGTGATGCCAACTAGGAACAGTCAGCACTTGAAAACAAAATTAATACACCACGGAAAAGAATTGACTGACACCTCTATCAGCATATTGGTATCACATGCCTCAAAGATGTTGCGCATCGTCCGGAACACTCCCGACCACATCCACACGATGTCTTGTGGCATCCAGTATGTGCGCAGGTATTCAATGAAGGACTCTGGGGCGATAGACTGAATTTTGATCCATGCAGCGTCGAAATCTGTTCTGTTCGTCATGTGAATCCACCGCTTCAGGAGTTCCCAGAGTTCTGGATGGTCCGAAATCTTGAAGTGTTGTTGCCAAGCATGCAGGACGTGCCACCAGCATAAGAGGATCCAGGTGGTGGCGTAGACGGCGGCGCAAGCGTTAATCTGTGCTCTATCGAAGTCGGACATGATATAACGTGGGATTGTCAGTGGATTTTGAGCGTGGTGGACCCGGAGGAAGTATTCAATTGTTCGTTGGGTCCCGTTCGACGCTAACATCCAAGAGATAGGTATTCCTGGTAATGTGTCATTTGGCGGACAATGACAAAACGGAAAACTCGCACCATGCCCGCGTTTATTACGCACTAGCAACGTCGTGAGATTGAGATTCTCGTACATTGTTGTGTTGTGCGTGCCGTCAATGCAAAGCAGGTTCTCGCCATGCTTGGCGAACATTTTCTGTTGCCATCGAGTTTGAACCATCAGCAGAAATAAATCGTGCGCTAGTCCAGAACCAGGAGGCGGAGGGTCCGTTTTGGATTTGAAACCGAGCAAATGACCTTTGGCGCGAAGATTTTCGACCCACCGCAGTGTCGAGAGACCATCGTCAGGTGCCAATTGAATGTCCTCGGCTTCGATTTCCTTCTGAATTCGTCTGATGTCGCGTAGCTGGAGAAATTCCGTTCGCGCCGCCACAGAATCGCCATCTAATTCGTCTTCGAAGATAGTATCCTCGTCATAGATTCCTTGATGGATCAACTGGAGCTGCACCGTGCCGTTGAGGAAATTCCAGCTATGTCAGTGAACTTGAGAGCCTACAATTGCATCCGGCTCGACCTTCAGCCGTAGAAGTCCCGCGATGTGCTCCCGAGTTTCCCTCGGTGTTTGGGTGAAAGGAAGGTTTGCGTTTCCAAGAGGGTGGTCGTGATCACGGCAATAATCACCCAGTACGGTCAGGATTCCTGGGTATTGCTTTACAATGAGGCGACACTTGCAATCAGTCCGTTTGTTCTCGATCTTGCGTTCACGGTCGGGGTGTAGCTTGGTGTATGCCTTGAGCCCGCCAGTACCTCCGCGAGAACACACATATCGTAGTTTCCGCTCGAACTCCGGTAAGCCCAGGTAGGTGTTGACTAGAAGTAATTCAATTCCGTTTGCGCGCTCTTCCTCCTTGAGCCAGCTTTCGAATTCCGACCATGATTCCCAGCGTTCTTGATATGTTGGAGATGCAAGATCGTGTTCGAACGAGCCGGCCGATGGACCAGCAGGAGTTGGATCGTTGTGAGCACGAAACACAGAGCAGCCGGCCGAGGAAGGTCTTGACTGAGCCTGGCTAGATATTGCTGTGTCTTGAACGGAACGGTCGAGACGAAAGCGCGACTGATACCCCTTCATCGTTTGACAAAAGGCGGGTGAGTAGATAGCGAGAAATACGCCAGGTGGTAGAAGCAGGACACTAGTGCAGATCGGTCACGAGTGGCTTTGCGGACGCTGCCAGTGAGGCCAGTGCCAAGAATCTTCGATGTCTGCATGCAATGCGCAGGAAGGAAAGTTATTTTATTGCATCACAGACTACAATTAACAGAAGTACAAAACTATGAGTGAGGGAATACAGCTATAAGTGTTGCTGGTGTGTACGAAGAAGGAGAGGGAGGGAGTTGGGGATGCTGACAGCAGGCGGCAGCGCCTGCTAGAGTGCTCACGAGCTTGACCCCGTCGCCGTTGTAATCCTCGATCTTGACGACCCTGGTGGGCCCAGATGATCCTTGCGCGCTTGGTGGGTCGCTCGACGATCTCGATCTCATCGTCGTCCGCCTCGATCTTGATGACTTTGGAGGGGCCTTGGACGTTGGTGGGTCGATGCCGATGCAGGGCGCGTTCGCAGAGGAGATGGAGGAACCTGGCGTCCTAGGACGACAAGTGCTGCACAAAGTCGTCGAGCTTGATCCCAGCCTCAGGCAAAGTGCGCTCCCATGCAGCGCAGTCCCTGCTCGGTGTGTGCCCAGTAGATCAACAGGATGCTGCAAGGCGGGATCAGCTATCACCAGCGAGAATCAGGTACGTACCACGCACGCCTAAAAAGCACTGGATCCTGCCAAAATCTAGGGCTTGGCGGGGTACGTGCGTTTCGGGCATCTGGATGTTCGTGGGTCGTTGATGTTGGCACCGGGTCCGAGGGGCATTGTAACGCATAGGCAGAACGCGGAGAGAAAGAAGGAGGATGACGCCGGGAGGAAAGAGGTGTTGCTTGGCGCTTGTTTGCCACAGAAGCGCTCGAGCCTCGGGATCTCGGCAAATTTCAGTGAGCTGCCGAGGCGGCCGAAAATAGTTTCCTCATTGGAATTCACGTGGAGGCGGAAATGCAAAAGTGCTTGCCGAGGCTGTACACATTGAGTGATGATGGGATTTTACGCGGCCGCGGCAAACACGGCATGAGAGAGTTCGACGCAAAAGGTTAGAGCTGATGGCGGAGTTTAAAAAGGCCGCAATTTTAAAAAGAGGGTGATGCCCCTCTGACTCCGCACACCGCAGGTGACCGCACCTCCGAGTAGCTCCAAGTTCAGCTACCTTCAGCCACCCCTCCGAAACCCAATTTACATCCCGATAAGATTCCGGCGATCGAGAGTAACGCGCATCTGTTTGGTTCCGACCGAGTTCCGAGTTGCCGACCCTTAATTATTGGGCGTTTGGCCGGTAATCTCGACACACACCCTCACAATGGCATCCCAGCTACTTGCCAGTATCGGAGCTTGCACCATTGTCATCTCAGCTTTCATATGGCTGCGTCGTTCATCCGCGTCACGTATCCTTGGAACTCTTCCGGGCCCAAGGTCTCCATCCTGGGTGTATGGCACGTCTGCTCTCGTTGCGTGGAGTGCTGGCAAACAAATTTATCTGTCTTCGTCAGGCAACATGCTACAACTACTCTGCGCGGACAGTTACGGCGACTACGAGTTCCGTTGGCAGCAGCAATATGGCGCTGTGTATCGGGTGAAAGGCTGTTTTGGTGTGAGTTCTTCTGGCCTGAGCCCCGTCACCTTATATTCATTGCAATGCCACATAGGAAGATCGCCTTGTCGTTTCAGACCTCGAAGCGTTCCGAAATATTATCAACAATCCGTCGTTCGATTATTCTCCCGCTCGCCGGAAGATTGGGAATGTGACAATGACTAGCTATAATGTTGCTTGTGTTGTAGGTGAGTTCTTCTTTCGTCCAATTGCCTGGTAAGACCTTGATCACGATGCTCAGGGGAGGAGCACCGCCGCATCCGGGCCGACATGGGTCCTGGATTCTCGGGGCAAGGTGTCCGTAACTTCTTGCCTATTTTTCTCGATGTTGCAAACAGGGTACGCCCACCTGTCCGGTATATTGATCACATGCAAACGCTCCATGAAGATGGTCAATGAGTGGGAGATTTTGTGCTCCCCTAGTTCTTCAATCCGACTTGATGTCGCCAAATGATGAACCACTGCACCCTGGACATCATTTGTACCGCAGCGCTCGGCTTTCCAGTCGATTCTGTTCAGAATCCTGACCACCCCCCTTGCACGCACCCATCTGGATATTCTGTGAGTAATTTAATGACTCGTTTTATCTTCAGTTTAATCTCACAATCCCGTGCATCTTTTAGAGGAGCTGCATTCGTTCGCACCAGAGCAGGTATTGTGGCTGAATTCTTGACCACATATATTCCGGAATTTATGCTGCGCCTCTCACTTCATCTTCCCATCGGACCGACCCGAGCGCTTCTCACCTTCAAAACGACCACCGATCAAATTATGGAACAGAAAATTCAAGAGTACAGGCTGAATCAAAGCGAGACAAATGACTTGCTAAGTACCATGTGTGCGTTATGTTCCGCGTTGTCTCCATTTCTCCGCTGACATCGAAGTAGTTGCGGCTTCCAGCAAAACAGGAGTCACACCCGCTCAAGTTGTACACCAAATACCGCTGCTCCTCGTAGCTGGGCAGGACACAAGTGTTCGTCTCGAGCGTCTTTTTCGGCTGAGATACCATTGATCTTTGCGACCCCAAGGCTAATGTCCTGTCGTGGGCCCTTCTTGAGCTGGCGCTCCATCCCGACTTTCAACACTCTTTACGGCAAGAAATATTGGCGCACAAGCGGCAAGGAGTTGAAGTGGAATACGATGACATGCCCTTGCTCAATGCACTTCTCAAGGTACCCAATCATCCCAGAGAATGAACTTTCGAGGCTTATATAACTTTGGAATAGGAAACTCTCAGGTTTGATTCAGAGCTTTGGCTAGATTCATTCAATTATTGATATACGGTGCAGATTGACCCCGGCTGGTCCGATATTAGAGAGGATGGCAACTGAGGATTGTGTTCTTCCCCTCTCCACGGAAATCAAAACATCCAGTGGCACGCAAATCCGCGAGCTCCCCATCCGCAAGGGTCAAATTATCTTCCTGGCGCTGGCTGCGTATCAACGGTATCTTCATCTTACATATCATTTTATCTTGAATTCACTCTCGCATAGACAAGAACCTCTATGGGGTTCAGACGCACACGAGTTCAAACCTTCTCGTTGGCTCGAAGGGGACCCATGCACAGGACCAGCACTTGGCCCATACGCAAAATTGTATGTGCGCTTTCCTCTCTCTGATACTGGCTGACGTTGCGACAGATTATCGTTCTTGGGCGGACCGCGGGTGTGCCCAGGATGGCGGTTTGCGTGCGTATGATTTTTTAACCCACTTTCCTTCTGTCCTTATGCTTTACAGACTCCTGGAGATCCAGGTGATCCTCACCGAGCTACTGGCAAAGTTTTCGCTTTCTGTGCCCGAGAACAACGTCATCCGAGCACGTTTGTCGACAGTACAGTTTCCCCGTCGATAACGAGGGGGCCAAAGGTCTTCACCTCGCTGTCAAACGGCTGGCTAACTGAAGCCAGATGGTCTACTGAGCAACGACTACATCCTCTCGATGTTCCAACTATCGATGTACCCCATGTTTTGCAGTTGATTTACCAGCCTTCATTAAATTACCGAAGTATGTATGTTACGAGTAATCTCCCTCTTTATAAAATTATCCATGTCTGTCTGAAGCCTTTTAAACTCCGCTTTTGGGAGATGACGCCCAAGGCTTTGGAAGCGCTGGGTCCAGATCTTTGGAAGCGCTCAATAAACGGCGCTTCCTCGGGGCATTTGGCCCCATGATCGACTTTAAGCGCTTCCGCGCCTATAAAAATGTACACAATGCCAAACTCCGCTTTCTCACCATTAAAGTTGCCCCGGTCACGGCACCTTGCTGTCGCCATTCCAATAACCTCTGACTGAGGCTCCAATCATCCCCCTCTTTATAAGAATGCATTTGCCCAAAGCCATATCTCCATTTACAACTTAATCTAACACTTTCGGTAACACCTTCAGCTTGGCTGTAACAATCAGTTTCAATCACATTTTCAGCTCAATTTTCTTTGCAGCTCAAACCATTGCTTTCGGCAACGTTGTTAGCCAAGGGGAAATTCCAGTTTTCTGATGAGGAATGAAAGGGGATGGGAGGCCGCGAAGCGGCCGACCAGTCCCTTGTTATGTAAACATAATACTCGTTCTTGGTCATTCAGAGGCTGAAAAAAATGCTCGGTTTCTATTAGGTCCCGCTCTAGAACGTAACCATTTATGCTGTAATTCCAATAGAAAACTTTAAGAACCATTAGATTTTTTGTGATACCTTTCGGTTATTGAAAGTGGTCGGTCCGGATGCTGTAATCAATATGGCGTGGTTTCGAACCCAGCAGCCAACAGCCCGATTTCATTGCTTTGTACTTGGGTTGCTGCTAGGAAAAGCAACCAGTTTCAGCTGGGATTGTAACAATAATGTATTATATTGGTTGAATCGACTGAGCTGACCAAATTATGCCCAGTGCTGGAATAGTTGATAGTATACTTAGTCCTAGAAGTTCAAACCCAGCATTTCCAGCATCAGGAAAACCGGCCGACACTTGACAGTGTTTGACAGCACTGCATAGCATCCATAGTGTCTCTAGTAGCCATAGCTACATCCCCAATATACAGCACTAGGACATCACTGTGGGATGCTTGACAGCTCTGCACCACAACTATGGGATACTAGCCGATACTAGGCTATTGCTGGAAAGCCGGCCTGTGTGCGAGCGCTTTTCTGCTGGCTTGCCGTCTGTTCAAATTCTCCACAATCAACAATAGAAAAACAGAACCAATAGTATTGATTCTACCAACATACAGATGGAATACCTCCTATCGCCACCTCCATCACAGGCCGCACGCTCGCCCTACTTCCACCCAACGCAGCTCCACACGCAGGACTCAATCCACCTGCCCGCGCTCCCACTCCCGCCGCCACACGTGCACCACTCCTACTCCTACCCCACGCCCGCGCATCCGCACCTGTACCTGTATTCCTCGCCGGCGCGGCAACAACAGCCCCCGCACCCGCACCCAAGGTGTTCCTGACAAACACTCACCAGAAATGTCCTGACAGAGGGTGATGTAGGATTCAAGATCAGGTATCACTCCCGCGGCATGATCCCGAGCTTGTTGGGTGACGCTCTGGAAGAAGAAATTGAAGGTCTCGACGAACTATCAAAGGGTTAGTCGCAGGTGCCGGTCTGCACGAAGGAAGCGTACTCTTTGCTGAGCGCCCGGCGACATGGTCAAGACCATCCGCTTGTAGAAACTAGAGGAAAATAAGCTCTCATGTCAATCACTGCGTTGAGACCCCCCGTAGACTGACCTGGGTCTACCTCCGTCTACCTCCGTCTACCCTCCGTCTACCTTCTGTCTACCCGGGTAGACATATGTCTACCCTGACATGTTGACATATGTTGGTCTACCTCGGGTACCCCTGTCTACCTCTGCCTACCCAAGGTGGACAGCCTTCAGCTACCTCAGTCTACCTCGGTCTCCGTTGGTACACTCACCACATCCAAACTTACATCACTAATTTGGGCTCACCTTGGCCTTTCATGTGTCTGGGTGCCTCTCTCTTGCTTTGCCCTAGTTCTGGAACGCCAGCAGATTTGATATCACGGCATTGCCAAACATGTGTACAGACATTGACAGCGGTGGCGATTGGATCAAAAAATCACTCAATTTCCCTCTACAATAGTCATGGGAACTCGCTGACAGTTCACAGTTCACTGTAAACTTCTTGTCGATCTGGGTTGAAAGCTCTTTGGAAAAACCTGGCCTCAGTCTACCTTGGTCTACCTCGGCCTGGGTTTGTCTACCTCCATCTACAGGGTAGACAGACGGTAGACTAAACTTAACCAGGTGTGTGTACCCAACATGGACTTGGGTAGACAGACAGGTCAGTCTACCCTCTGTCTACCCAGGTAGACTAACCCTTGGTCTACGGGGGGTCTCAATGCAGTGAATGGGGGAGGAGAACATACACACTCTCTCGTCATCTTCCTCACCTGAGCAGGTGATCGGTCCGTGTGAGGGTGATAGAGTGTGTTCAGCCCGACGTCCGCGGTCGTCTTGGTAGACCTGTCGTCCATATCGTCCGAAAGGTTGTCGAGGTGGAAAAGATAGGTCAAAAAATCGTTGCAAACGCGCAGCTGGGGGCAGCCGGCATCCGGGTAGCACATCACTGAAGGGTTCCACATTTGAGCAGAGAGCGAGGGCCTGGGAAGTCGAGGAAGGGAGGTGGAAGTCAGAGACAAAGAGCAAAGCTGCCATGTCTCGCTTTAAGTGATCCGCCGCCCCACCCGTCCTCCTCGCGAACACCTTGCGTCTTCGCAAACTTCCAACCGGATTACAGGCTCGTGGTCATCAGTCTCCCAAGGCCTTTGAACACCGTCGTTCCGGCTTAATTTTGCGTGCATTGTGGTGGGTGGTTGGGCCTGTCTTTGGCATTGTTCTTGTCTTGCTTAGAAGTGTTCGAAATTATCTGCATGTTTGATTTACTTTAAATAATACTCATTGCTTGTCAATATCATGCTGGTCCACGCCGTCGATAGGAAATGTCAGGCACTCATGGAAAATAACCGACAGGAAAAGCTCCCAGCGGCAAGCGGTCCATAGTGATGGCTCGCCGTTTCCATAGTGCTCCATAGTGATTGGCGCGCCACCGCATAGTACTCTCCAGTGCTATGAGTCACTATGGGTTCTATGGAATACTATGGACACTATGGCCAACTATGGCTCGGCTACGGTTTTCCTGATGCAGGGTTGGCAACTTTTGATGTGGTAAGTTCAGGTATCTGAGACCCTTCATAACATACCTATCGTTTAACCTGATTAGTGGGTTGGCCCTCAGATCCAGCTGTAGCAAAACTGGGCCTGGAAAATCTTGGATACCAGCGTTTGGGACATGTAATCACATGTTGCACAGGGGAAATATTTTTGTTCAGTTGATTCAGGTATTTAAGATTGTTCAGAACACGCCTACCATTTTTTCTGAGCCTTGAGAACCCAAAACCTGTGAGAAAATCATGTGGTAACAGATCCAGATGTACTGTCTCCGAGTCAGCCAGTACACAATCCAGAACCAGGAATTTCACTCAATGCTTTGAAGCTGTTCTTATCGCTTGGTAGGCTGCATCCACAGTCTTTAGAGCCCTGAGAACCCAAAACCTGTGGGAAAACCATGTGGGAACAGGACTAGATCCAGATGTACTGTCTCTGAGCCAGTCGGTATATAACCCAAAACAGGGAATTTCACTTAATGTTTTGGGGTTGTTCTTATTACTCTGTATGCTGTATCCAGAGTGTTTAGAGCCCTGAGGACCGAAAAGCCTCGAGAAATTCATGTGGGAATGGCACTGGGGCTCGGTGTCCTGTCCCCGATTCAGCTGGCATACCATCCGGGACAATCAAACACAATTATGATCCCCTAGCGCAAGGCAAATAATTTTCTCAGTTAGTTCAGGTATCTGAGGCCCTTCACAACACACCTATCATTTCACCTGATTTTTAGTGTAGCCCTCGAATCCAGCTGTAGTAAAACTGGGCAAGGAAACTCTTGTATGTCCGTGCTTGTGACATGTAATCATGAGTTGCACAGGGCAATTTCTTTTTTCCAGTCAATCCAAATATAAGACTGTTCAGAACACACCTACCCTTTGTTCTGCATTGTATATTTGGCCACAGACCCCTCAGTAGCAAAGTTGTGTATGCCTGTGTTTGGGACATGTGAGCACATGTGAGCACAAGTTACAATCTGAGCACAAGACAAATAAATTTCTCACTCAGTTCAGGTTATCTGAGACCCTTAAGAGCTTGCCTATCCTTCTATCTGAATACTAGTTTACTACACAGATCCAGCGGCAGCAAGACTGGGCAAGGAAACTGTTGTATGCATGTGTTTGGGACATGCAATCAGAAGTTGCCTTTCTCACCGTCTACTGAAAAAGAATCTCTTTATTGTGTTGCATGAAGGGCCTTTCCTGCCAAGGATCTGTTGTGAGAAACTGCCTGCGCAAAGTGTCTGGGTATGCAGATTCTCACGCATATTTTTTCAGAAACTGAAGCATGTGGTTCTTGTTCGGGTTTGTTGGCTTTCATAGTTTCATACTTGGTCTTGAATTGCGAGCATTGGGATATACAATTAATTGAATTCAGAAATAAATACTACGGTGAAAATAAATAGAAGAATGCACAGGATAGAATACAAGGGAAAGGACTAGGTATCTGAAGGGGTGGGCTCAGATACTGGGTGACTTTCCGTAAGAATAGAAAATATTTTCAGCATATTTGAGGGGTGCCAGTGATGCTGCCGTACAAGATTTATTCTCAACATCTATTCCGTGGTGTTCCCGCAAGAGTATCTATGAGTATCTGTTGGGTATTTGGGTATCTCGATGAACTGATGGAAGCCGGAAAGCGGCACACATGCCGGGCGCAGCCTGATCCAAACACAACCGTCATAAAGTTGTGTAGAGAGGGCGACTTGAGACGGCAGAATCCGAGAAAATGAGTGTAGATTGCTACACGCTGCCCTGCAGGGATTTTGCTGGTGTAGGAAGCCCGACAACTTATTCAGAAAATGTTATGTGAAGGCGCAGTGCATGGGAGGCAGCGGTGGCTGAAGGAACGGAGGCTTTGCATCGGTGGCTGAAGGTGCTGAGGCAGTATATCAGTTTTCAGACAGCAGAATTATACCGTAGAGAAAAGCCGGGTCGTCCAGAGGTCATTCGTCGTCAAGTATGCCAGTGAGCGGTGTCAAGAGCGGTGTGGGAGAATCTGAATCCGATCCGGCCACGGAACGAGTCGGACCGTAGTCAGTGCTGACGAAAGAGGATTGAAACTGTTTATTTGAGGCTAATAAAATCTGGAGAGGGGGGAGGGACCCCTCTCCAGACTGGAGATAAATTATATTCTGGAAAGCCTCTGAACCACGCCGTAATGAGATGTGAGGACGATGGGGTGCTGACAGCTGCCTCCATATGGTAACAAAATTTATACATCTACTCAAAAACATATTTCTATCCTTACGGAAAGTCACCCACTAGAGCTAAGAATCAGGTTTGCCCAGCAGCAAATATTGAAGCCAATTTTAGGTACCATAGATCTGCTTTGTTGTTGGCTGGTCTGTAAAAGCTTGAACTGGGTCACTATATACCCAACAAAAGTGCATGGCCAAGCAGGTATTTCACCATCGAAGGCCACATACCCTAGCAGGGTTCCGGTTCAAACCATGTCCTGTCCTACGAGACCCCTAGGTTTAAACCAGTTCAAACCATGACTGTTTCTCATATAGAACTTGTCTCTAACTGTGCAATTTGAACCCAGTTGGAACTGTGATGGTTTAAAACGGTTGGACTCAATGTTCCTCCTTCCTGTTGATACGCTTACGACACGTCTGAGAGCGCGAACTGAACTAATCAAACTCAGCACTCCGAGAGCAGTTGCAATACGAAATATGTGCGAGTGGGTCCAACCATGTCCAGTGCTCAGGATGGGATTATAGTTGAGGTGAGGGTGAGGGTGAGATGAGGTGAGGTTTGCCTCATGGAGCGATACAGCAGGGACAATAAACGACACGAGAACGACGAGGGACGAAGTGAGAGTGAGGACGAGGGTGAACATGAACGACGAAGGACTATAATGGCGGCATATGAAATCTAAGGCGGAGTTCAGACGAACGTGGGGCAAAACAATGTTGTTTTTATTGTGCAATCTATGACGGTTTTATATGTATGAGAGAACAAGAATGGATAAATGAACTGGAAGTAAAACAAAATATGAAAAAGGTGTAATAGCGTGCCAAATGTCAAATGAATCATACATTGCGGTGAAGGCGGAGGAATGGAAAATGATTAAAACAAGGTGCAGGGCAGGGTGTGGCTGTTGTGGTGGAGACAAGGAACCTAAGGAACGGGTATCGACAGTTGGAAATGCAACAGCATCCGTGAGGAAGGGTCGAACAAGCCGAGAGCATAGCCACATCTGTCAAAAACTGGCGGATCAGATGAATTCGGTGATCAGCGGCGCATGCTGTTCATCACTGTGACTCCACTCAATGACATGAATATAAATACTCCTTTAATTCCCAATGCATCAATGATCCAACAAGCATCTGAGCCAAGCTCCATGGCCACCTCCACCTACTTTTGTTTCGACTCTAAATGGTTGAAATTGAGCACAGTGCAATTCCCCAAGAAATCCCCATTTTGCTCCATCAACCCTAATGTTCCTCACCTTCTTAAACCAACTGAATCGTGCTTGTGCTCCCAATAGAATTTGCTCTAGTTTGGGAGTTGAGTGTACATACATATGTTAAGTAGACATGTACTTGACTGAATCGTTCTCATCTCGTGAATTACTTACTATGATTCTCAGTGTTACTGCGAGGTGAATTCATATCCAAAATCCAATAAACAATTCCAAACCCAGTTGGTAGGATATTGCTGAGCTGAGGGTGCATTCTGAGGGTGCATTTGATGCTCTCAGTGAGTCTCACTATTACCTTTACTGTAAGATACATCATACTGGTAACCACTATATATTCATCCTGAACACTCACTGCATTCAGAACCCCTGTAGAAAGAGGGTCTGTCTACCTGGGTAGACCGAGCGTGGCTAGCAACCTGTCTGGCTACCTAAGTCAATGTTGTGTACATGTACCCGGTTCACCTGAGTCTACCGTCTGTCTACCCTGTAGACGGAGGTAGATGGACCCGGGTCGAGGCAGACTGAGGTAGACCTAGTCGGGCTGACATCGACCACCGGGTTTCACCAGTGAAATTTCAACCCAGGTCGACGAGAAGTGGACAGTAAACTGTAATGAATGTTGAAGAGGCAAAATCAAATGATTGTTTAATCTGAGGGCCACTGCTGTCAATGTGTGTGCACACATTTGGCGATGCCACAATGCTGAATCTGCTGGTATGTCCAGAACTAGTGTAAAGCAAAGGAGAGACACCCAGACACAGGAAAGACTAAGGCAAGCCCCAATTAGCAGTGTAAGTTTGGATGAGGTGAGTGTACCAACAGAGACCAAGGTAGACCGAGGTAGCTGGAGGTAGCCAGAAGTAGCTGAAGGCTGTCCACCTTAGGTAGCCGGAGGTAGACATGGGTACACTGAGGTTTGACCGAGATAGACCAACCTGTGTCTACATGTCGTGGTACACGTATGTTTACCTGGGTAGACAGAGAGTAGACTGAGGTACACCGAGGTAGCCTGAGGTCTGTCTACAGGGGGTCTGAATGCAGTGACTAAGTATTTTTGATGGGTGAAAGTGGGGTGCATCTAAACATACATGAGAAGGACATCGCCCCACGTCAGAGCTGACTCAAGCGGCGACAAGCGTACTGAGTCTCCACCTCCGCCACAAGTGGTTTGCACCTGTGGTGGCAAGGATCTAAAAAAAAAAAGTAAGATCAGAGATTGATGAGACAGAACTGGAGCGAAAGCTGTAGTCCCGGGCCGATTGCTGTGGACAAGCTATGGGTGGGCCGGTTAGTTCTCAGCCCAAACCAGCCTCTGGGCTGTGCTCACCATCATCGTGTGCTTGATGTTGTCCTCAACGCGATGAACCGTGGCTACAAGAGAGCCAGCTCTTGTGTGTTCCCATGCATGCCTGCCGTTATCGCAATACTTTGGCTAGTCTGCAGGCATAGCATGTGGTCAGTCGAGAATTCAAGGAAGCTTTGATGGAGGATAGACACACGCAAAACACTGCCAACACCCGGTCGAGCACTGGATTGAGCTCAGTGAAACACTCCTTGTCTTTCGCTGCCAAGAGCCACAATGTCGCGCAGCGCCAGCCTTGCAGGTGTTCCAAGAATGCTTGGACCTCCTCGAGCACGCTGCATGCGCAAGCTTTAGAGGGCAATAATGAATAGCTGCTGGTGGACAACGCACAGGCGCAGTGCGGCCACTGAGTCCACGTTACTATTATTTCCTTGAGGGGATGCTTTACGGGCCCGTGCAACGACAGAATCCGTCACATCCTGGGCATGCCGCGCAAGCGCGAGTGCGGCGGCACGGTTGCCATTCAATAGGGGAAGTCAGAGTCCTCGATTCTGAGTCATTTCTCAATCCGCTTCAAGATTCAATTCTGGAGCGAGAATTGACTCAGAATTGACTGTACCAGAATCAACTTTTTCACTCGATTCTGTGCAGTTCCTCCTCTGGAGGAGGAACTCATCGATTCTCAACTCGATTCTGGGTCGATTCTTATGACAGCACGGTTTGATGGTCCAGAATCGACCCCAGAATCGAGTTCAGAATCGGGTCGGTCACGGTTACCGTTCGATTCAAGGCACAGAATCGAATCAGAATCACTTCCTGAATCGACCGTGAATCGACTGGACTTCTCCTAATTATAGCCACCTTCATGGTGTCACATATCAAAGCCGCCATCCCGACCACCGGCTTGAGGAAGCTGAGCCCGGGAAGCGGAACCTCGCATATGGCACTCGCTGCCCATGTGCAGATGGTCGCGGCTTCGAGAACGTACTCCTTCCGCAATGCGGCGCGCGCCTTCGAGGTCTAGAGACGGGAAGAATTGTGAAGAAGCCGAGCATTTCCGGGACAAGCGACTTACAAGACTCCGGTAAACGCGATCCAATTCCGCTTTCAGATGCCGCGATTCGGGGAGGAGCGCCAGAGCAGCAAGACCGAATTTCGGCGCTTTTGTGCCCCGCTCGGGCACGGACTCAATATGGCGACGGATCAGTTCAAGGGTGCTGGGAAGGCGGTCAAGAGTCAGGACTCCTTCTTCAGCCTATTGCGAGAGCGTTGGGTACATACCTCTCGAATTTGTCCAAACCCTGCCTGCGTTCAGACGACAGCGGGATGCCAACCCCGTTGTTGATCAATGCGTCGGTGCTCTTCGCTGCATACGCTGCAAGCGCCGCCACCTTCATGCGGGAATCCTGGGCGTCGGTTAGCCTGAGACCGCGAGAGCGGAGGAGAAGTGAAAGCCTACTGGTGTGGCGGAAGCGCAGACCTCAACTGCTAATATCGCGATCCGCCGGTATGCATGCAGACTTGTGGTGGTCCGGCAAAGTTCCCGGAGACGTTGGGCGCTGGTGAAGACGTCGGCAAGCTTGTTCGAGGATGACATGGGTGCGGGGTCGATGAGGGCAGTCAGTGTACGAGGGAAGCAATGCCCTTAACTGAGTGCTATTGAAAGCTGTGAATTAAATTCATCAAGGGTGTCTAATATATTCGAGCTGTAGAGCGCATAATTAGATCACTGAGATGACTTCCGGGCCGGCCATTATGATGAAGATCGTTACTTCGATGTGGGTATCTCGCGGAGGAATCCGGGAGGATGCACTGGTCCAGGAGTGGGAGTGCCAAGGTGGTACAAACGTACGGCCCATCCCGCGCCAAAACCAGATGAGAACTTCTTGAAGACTTCAAAGGATCTTCTGGCTTGGAGTTTCGAAAGGAGAAACTCAAAAGGTAAGGGCCGAGACCCCGCGAAGCCAGAATAAAATCCAAAGCCAGAAATAAAGGAAGAGAAGAAAGTCGGGCCGAAGAATTCAAGTAGAAGGAGCGAAGAGAGGAAGACGAGGAAGAGAGAGAGTTTGAGTTGCCCGGCAGGTAAGACGAGGAGTGTGGCCAGGCGAAAAAGGTGCAGCAAAGCTAGATTCCCGGCGAGTGTGTGTAGAAGCCTCGCTACCAGTAAGGCTGCACCGCGCCGCACCGCCAGCGACACCACCTGCGCCAGCGCCACCAGCACATGCACCAGTCAGACCCGCCTGCCCGCCCGCGCGCACCAGCACCCTGCTCCTCTTTTCTTCTCGCTCGACTGGACTCCCTTCCTTCCTCCCGTCCCCAGACCCGCTTACACCCGTGCCCATAACGCAGAGAAAGAGGAAGGAAGAGGCTACGCATCCCGAGTCACACCCCGAGTCTCGGCTTGTGCATGAGCAACGCTGCACGCACTCAATCCACATCCAACCCGCTCCTGTCCACCCGCAGCAACCCAGCGCACAGGTCGCACAGCGCAAGGTACAGGCGCGCACGAGACATACGCGGAGGCACGTAAGTACATTCACGCAATCGGACTTGGAGGGCACACTGCGGCACGTCCTCAACACCATAGTCCAATCGCCCTTGGCCTCCCCACTAAGTATGACATCCCAAAGAGGAAGGATGCCGGAAGCGATAAGATAAGACTTGCATGTTTACGTGCGAGTTTCCAAGCTTTAAGTACAATGTAGCGCGATGGAAATGAGTTTCGGTACATAATAGTTCTAATACCAGGCCATTATGTCTCAATTGTCCTGCTCCGCGGTACATCGCCGCGCTTGTTGATGTCTCCCACGTCGAAGGCGTCTTCCCACCTCGTGTCGACTTCAGCCTCTTCTCCTTCGTCAAACACGCCCGCGCCAGCCGTAAGAATGCACCACCGTCTCGCTCCAGTGCTTGGAGCATCCTCTGGTCCCGGAACCGGCGCTGATACTTGAGTCCGTTGGCAAACTCAATGATTGTGTCGATGTGCTGATCTAGCGTCTCTTCGAAGGTCAGATTCTCCTCGTCCGCCTTCTGCATGTCGACAAACACGTCTTCCTCCTCTTCGTCGTCGCCGTCGTCGCCGCCGTCATCGCCGCTATCATCTTCATCGCCGTCGCCCGCTCTCTCCAAGCTGCCACTCGCCTCTGTGACTCGCGCGGGGCTTTCGCTCGACGCGTCGCCAGCTGTGTCCTCTCGTGGTTTGAGGGAGGCGTGTACCCAAAACGGCACGGTGCGCTGCCGACGAACCTCCAAGAAGAAGACCGCGGGAACTGGCTTGACCGCCTGTACGATATGTTTGCAGAGGAGGAAGCGGTTGGTGGACTGGGATGGGCAGGTGCAGACAAGTTTTTTGTGTCGGTCTTGTACGCAGGGTTGACGGGGATCGTTATAGGCTTCTTCCCGAGCTTCTTCCACATCCGTTTGAAGTCCTGACGCCAAGCTGGTAGTTCGCGATACCGGCCGGACACGGTGAGAATCGAATTGATCTTGCGGTAGTAACTCGGGGCTAACTTGACCACTAGAATCCATGTGAGAAAATCACAGCGCGGCAAATGAAAATGGTGGAGGAAGTCGTGCTTGATGCGTCGCCAGCTGGGATACGGTAAGCTTATCATCATGATGAAGATTCGCAATGTACTTACTGGTTTTCAAGAATCATGGTCGTCTTTAGTACGGGGATCTGCTCGTGAACGGAGCGTGCCCAGAGCTTCCACCGCGACGGGCGATACCAGTTCTCCCAAAGGTACGCCCATACCTCACGCAGCCCATGTTCGAAGCAAAACTTATACATTTGCATGACTGCCCAGCGTCGTATTCCTTCAGAGCTAGGATGCGCATACCCAGGGAGGAGCGGGTGCGCGCAGTAATGCTTCTCGAGCATGGTGAGAATAGAGTCACGGTATCGCGCCGGGCAAAAGGTGCGCGTCGTCTTCTCCTGCCCGTCGCTATTCTCATTCCCAGCAGCTGGTAGGGCAGTCGGCTGCGGAGCTGACTGCTCAGCCATGATGCTGTACAGCTCAAGGTGCTTCGAGTTTGTGTTATCTATGAAGTCATTAGACTAACGCCCTGCCAGAATTAGATGTACGTCACTTACAAGTCGCATCCACACCGACCTCGACGATCTTGCCCTTCAGCGGCTCTGCAATTCGCTTCATACCCCAGCAAACCATTTCCACCCCGTCTGGAACATCCTCCGGCTCGAAGACGTCGACGTCATCCGGGTACTCGCGCAGAAGCTTCTCGGTTGATGGCAGCTGCTTATCGTCGCGCCTCCAGAATCCTTGGCTTAGTTCCCGCCATGCTGTGTGTATCTGCGCCGCCGAAACGACGGGGAAGGCCGCTTGTACCCGCTGCACCATCGCCACCAGGGTTAACCATTCGACATTGGCGTTGATCATGTCCAGTGCCTCCTGGGGCATCGAGACGTCGAGATAGGGGATGTGGGCTGAGTGCTCCATCTGCACTGTGACGGTGAGTTGCTCGTGCTCTGTTGGATGTGTTCGGCAGCTGATAGAGAGCTTGGATCCGCAGGGAAATCTCTTCATTCCAACGGTGTCGCGATTCCGGACATTAGGGTCCTGGGATCGCTTTGATTTCTTCTTTCGCCGTTCATCCTGGCAACAGAAGAAGCGCGTCCGATGTCCGCTTTTTAATTGTCGATGGTCCCAGACTCTAGAGTTAGGTGAGCGGGTGCCATGCTATCGAATCACAAGTCCTCACGTGAAGCGGAAGCCAGTTAGCGCCCAGATCTCTTGCACAACCATTTCAACGCGCTTCTTCGAAGACACGAGTGGATCCCAAGGTACGGGGAAGCTAGCATGGATGGAGATAGTTTTATTTGACTTGACTTCTGCTCGTAAGGCCTCACAAAACTTCTCCGCATCTGAGTACTTGTCTGCGGCCTATTCCTTGGTCAAAACTCGAAAATTTCGGAACAAACAAGTGAGTAACCTTATTGTTATCCTCCCAGCATTCATTCCCTGACTTCTCGCTGCCAGAATCGCTCTCTGTGTCCGAGGAATTTTGCGTTGACTGTGGGCGAGATGCTTCGCGTGAAGCCCTTCAGCGGGTAACCGGCCGTGCTTCGATGCCGTCGCATGAGCGCCTGCGCTTTCGTGCCTTGCCCACGCTTGTTTCTGACGTCGCCTTCCCAGCCGCTCTTTTTGCCCGCTGGTTCTTCGCGTCCAGTGCACGACAATGCTCGCAAGAGGCATTTCTGTAGTCAGCAGGGACTTGGATTTTGCACCATGGCTTCCTGCATTTTTTGGTGGCTGGTGGAGTACTTTCGGCGGATAGGCAGACGTCCATACCGGAAAAGTTTGTTTATACGAAGGGGCGTGTTGTGTACACGTCACATGTATTTACTGCCCGTCAAATCTCATGATGGTAAGAGGCCGGCAAGCGGCGGGGCACAAACAGTTCAAGAGTTCATGGACACATTTTGTAAATTACAAAGAGCAGAGTGGTCCAGAAGACGCCGCGAGGAGTCGACCGAAGCTCGTACTATATTTGGTTTTGGAGTGAAAAATCCTCTAGAAGTGAAAAATCACATCGCTTCGACTCAGTTTTTGTCCAATCGTCCTCGGAAGTGGCGGATATGAAACCGACAAATGTATAGATGTAGGCTATGAAAAAAAAATGAGAGTAAACGGGTGAGTATTGGGCGAGATCCTGCCCCGAGCATCAAATTCCACTGATGCCAGTTGCAAAACTCCATGTTCTCTATTTTTCAGCCAACGGATTTTTATGAGAGCTCGGGGATACAATTAAACGGCCTATTTAAGCTTAGTACATAATTTTCCGGGGTCAAAATTGCGGCGGGACGGGGTTCATAGATAATTCTAAGCCTGCATCACAAAATGCCACAAGTGGGGCTGACTGCCGAAATTGTCGCGCTCGTTTTGGCGCAGACCTCCTGTGGCCGTCCCGCCTTGTTTTTGACCCCGGAAAATTATTTACATAGCTTAAATAGGCCGCGTAATTGTATCCCCGAACTCTCATAAAAATCTGTTGGCTGCAAAATAGAGAACTTGGAATTTTGCAACTGGCATCAGTGGAATTTGATGCTCGGGCAGAATCTCACCCAATACTCACCCGTTTACTCTCATTTTTTTTTTCATAGCCTACATCTATACATCTTTCGGTTTCATATGCGCCACTTCCGAGGACGATTGAACAAAAACTGAGTCGAAGCGATGTGGTTTTTCACTTCTAGAGGATTTTTCACTGCAAAGCTAAATTTAAAACAAGACTTGCCTTCGCTTCGCTCCGGCATACTTCTCCAGCTCACACTATGTCAGCACATTGGGGTCGTACGACTCGTAGTTTATCAAGCCATACAGGACAGAGTTTCAGGACAGGTCAATAAAACTCAACCACAGCAGCTACATTCAGCAGTGAACGCAACATCACCGGTGACTGTCTACCGATGCACGAAAATACACCAGTCCTTCTGTGTAGTCACATTTCCGACAATGAAGTCTGTGAATACCGGGGTGTGGTTTGTCATTGTCAGTGGATTACAATAAAATATTGGTACCTAGGAGACCGACGGTGAGCGAACGGTACAACATGCATGCTCAATATTAATAATATACATGGCGAGATTGATAAGGGTGTATGTGGGCACGCTAATGATCATGAGTTCTGGAATGAATACACAGGAGACACTGGTAAGCGTACCAGCAGCAAGAGTGACCCGTCAGCCATGAGTAGATACACGCATTCGGGTCGAAACTGGTAAGAATTGTTACAAATATTTAGTTGACGTTCAAATAGTACTCACGACTACAGCGAAGGAATCAACAATCAAAAATTATATCCAGCCTGGTCAAACGTCAGGGAGAGCACAACAGAGAGAAATATCAGACATTCCAAGACACGGCGGCGGTGCTTTGGTGTAGATCGTGGATGACTTGAAGGTCCTGTGCATATCGGAAGTGCTCAGGCATGGGGTATCACACCACGAGAATGCACAATATGAGAATATTGACGGGGGTCCGCAAGAACCGGCAAACACTTGCATTCAATGTCCAAGAGCTCTTCCGGATCTTGTAGTATCGTTCACCAATTGGGATACTTAGAGATTCGCGAATTTTGCAACTGGCACCATAGAAGTCCAGCACAGAACCGTTGCGCGCTTCGATTATGCCGTTCCAAAAATCGATACGGTGAGGAGGTTAATTCAGTGGAGTAAACAAAGGCTCAAAACAGAGGAATTGCATTACGAACCCCACTGATCATTCCAAGCTGAAAGATTTCCCCGAAAAGTTTCTATTTGAGCGTGGCATGAAGCGGCTACTATCAACAATGCCAGACGATCGCGAAGCCGTATCGACAGATTAAACTCATTGATATCACCGAAACACACCGGCAAAGTGGACTGTACCCGAAAGCGGGAGTGGAGGTATGGATCGATGTAAACAAATTGACCTGGAAGATAAATTGAGTATATTTTATGAAACAGAATGAAGACCGAAGCGTGCCTATTCTCTGATAGTTCTTGATTAGCATATTGCCGATGGAGAAGCACCTATTCTGCATGCTGATCCCACTTTGGAAGTCCGTGTGATTGTCGAGGCAGCTCGAGAAGCAAAAAAGAGCAGATGTTAATCGACAATGGGCACGGAGGTAGTTGAATATAGAATGAAAGTATGTTCGTCTAGCTGGCTGAACTCAGGGAGTATCGAGGCGGCGAACATGAGCCAGGCCCAAGCGGTCTTGCAATTGAATCTGATCTTGTGTCAAACAGAGTGCGGGCGGGCATCGCGTAGTCTCGAGTCCTTGGTCTTGAGTCTCATAGGACTTGGTAGTCGTTTGATGTTGTTGAGGGTGTGGTTGACGAGGGTGGAGAGCCGTTAACTGGCGCGATCGTTGGCTGGAAGTCGACACAGCTGTCTTGATAAACTGAAGACCTCAAGACGGTGGTTGAGCACCGTGTCGGAACGCGGGCGGGCGGTGAGGGAAGGAAAGCGAGGGAAAGATGCATAAGCCTGCCATTTGAGCACGCTTTAAACACGTGACAATGGGCCGCATGTCCGCTCAGAATGGAATGGCGCGTAATAAAGCGGAGCTTGCCAGAGGTAACTGTGATTGAGAACATCTCTGAAGATAGTCATGGGAAAAATGTAAACCTAATTTGGCGAGTTTGGAGGATGGTACTGTAGTATTAGTATTAGTCCTCCATATCCCCGATTTGGATTGTCCGTAACAGTTCGCAGTCGGCGCGCAGTTTGGAAGGAAGAGAAATCTAGCACGTGGTTGGTCGTGGGTTCAATTGGTCTGAGACTGCGTGGAAAAGAAAAGAAAAAACAAAGGAGTAACCCTAGAAGAAACACAGAGAAAGCGAGAAGAAGGATTGATATAAGGGGAAAGAGCACAGCCTTTCCTTTCTACCATCTTGTTAAAGAACGAATAATATAGTAATTGCCTCTGACCACGGGCTTTGATACCACGTCAGCTTGATTTCAAATTGTGTCACGTTTTGATCGTATTCTTGGACGTCTAGTGCACAACAGTACTAACGTACTGTTTGTGAACGTGCTGATTAGATATCCCTTATTTGGAAATGTCATGGGGGAGCGCTGTGGAGATTCCATAGTCGCCTCCGGCCCCACACACCACAGCCGATACACGCGCCAGCATGAGCAGAGATGAGCACGTCCCCACCCCCGTCCCCACTCTACTGCCGAGAACAGCACCGAAAAAGCAAAGGACTGGGGAAAAAAAACCAGCTCCTCGCTGGCGTGACGTGTGGGTCATCCTCCTCCTCCTCCGGCTCCTCGACCTGCACACGATCAAGGACAACACCCCCCGTACAACATGCACGGAAGGAGCGCGAGGGCCGAGCCTGAAAAACGCGCAGCCCCAAGATAAAAGAAAAATGTAAGTCCACCACCTTGCCCTGCGACGGCTTGCCCTCGTACGGGGTGTTCTCCTGGATAAGAGAAGAGTAGTCAGCGGGATTTCATAGAGGGTGTCGTGAGACGGAGAAAGAGGAAAGACAGAAAGATGGATAGAACAGAAAATCAGGCGCTGCGCAGTGCACCGAGCGCCTGAACGAGGAGAGATCAGATAGCGGCCAGCCAGCCATCCCGCACCGCGGCACGCGCAATAAGCATCTCATTGTCCACATCCAAATGCACCGCACCCCGCGGCGAAGAAAGGAGAGATAATAGAAAAGGTCGGAGCAGGCCCAGAAACCCCAGAAACTTTCAATGCGAGGAAAATGTCAAGAGCAGACGCAGACGAGACGGGACCGACTCCCGCGCCTCCCTGGCCGCTCAGGTCGAGCTCACATCGAACATCGAAGCCCACACATGCAGACACAGTGGAAAAAGATCCGACACCGGCCTGAGCACCCGCGCGCGCGGCGCAGGACACGGATACGAGGTGCAATGCACCCTCCTGGACCAAGACACCCGACTGACCTACGCTGACGCCCCTCCCCCCCACGAGCCAGCCCAGATGAAAGACACCGCGCGGTACAGACGATACGGCAGACGAGATAGCAGAGGAGAGCAGGCGAGACGGTGGTGGAGCCACACTATAGACATACACGCAGCGAGGATGCGTGCGTTTGCGCGCGGCGTCTGCAGTGGATGCGTGACGTTTGCGCTCCCGGTCAATGAGAAAAGCGCAGAAGGAGGAGCTCACAACGTGCAAACGCCCCAGATAGAAAGCCACGCCAATGGAAAGAGTGAAGCCACGCCGCCAACGCCGCCCGAATCACTTCAAACAAGTCCCAGTTCTCACCTCCGTCGCCGGCTTGCCCTCGTACGGCGTGTCCACTACACCCCGAGCCTATCCGCATGCCACTTCTCTACACGAAGAACGCACCCAGCTACCACTTCACCGCCCAGTTCGTCGCTGCAATCCCCGCTTCTCCCTCGGCACAAACAGCCACACGAGCGCGCCCAGCGCGAATTTTTCTAGCCGAATCTCCTCGCTGACTGGGGTTGTGGGGGAAGGCGAGGCGGACACGACCGGCCCCATCGTGTGGCAAATGTGGCTGTCGAGGTAGATGATGTACAGGATGAAGGGACAAGGCGTTCTTCCTTTTTGGGAAATTTGCAGCTTGCGGAGAACGGTCATGGCGCCCAGCGAAGATTAATCTCAGGCGCGATAAAACATCAAGTGGGGTAGTCTCAAGCTCTGTATATTCCAGCGATACGTATCTCGACTTGCTGGGAATTGGGGACAACCCACTGGAGCTTTGGAGAAATCGGCCGCGTCTTTCAAGCCTTACAAGGCTCAAGATATCTCTGTTCTCGGGCTCAACAGAAGCTCCAGATACATCCGATGCCGCTCCAAGTCCGACTCTTTCGGCGTGTCGTCCTGCGCTGCAAGGCTCAAGATATATCCAAAGCAGTGCGACAGCGCATTCTAGTTCCGACAACTCGAGATTCTACCTCAGCTTGCCTTAGAATCCACAATCGCCAAGACATCCTAGTCTATCGTAGAAAAACTCCTTCTGGGCCTCCCAACAATGCCTGTAGCGAGTTTAATCGACCCGATAGGAGATTTGTCGAGCGAAGCCTTAAGATACTGTACCTCCGTTCCCGAATTCCGTGCCTTTCAAACGCTATCACACTCAAGCTCGTCTAGCTCTCCGTGAACCTGCAAGCAGACCTACTTTTGGCTTTAACCGGCGGCAGCAATGCAAGCTATCAAGACTTGAGAGGAGCCGTCGGTGCTAGGCAGACTCGGACGACTGGCATTAGTATTCCATGTCTCAAGCTCTCCGCGTCGGACAAGTACTCGTAAAACCCTGCAAATTGGTGGATTTGGACCAGATCTTTTGAAAGAGACGGACGGTCGGGACCTCGCGGCAGACAAGACCGCCGAAGCTTCGGCGGCCCCCACTCGCCGACTCCCTACAAACACCGCTTCGAAAACACCGGGCCGCAGATTCTAACACCTTTATGCAGTGCATACGGCCGCCGGATACCCCTCTACCGCGTCTCGGCCTCTCTATGATCGAAACGGCAACGCTCGACCCGGCCGACTGTGTTGGAGAACCTTCCGAGCATGCAAATGTCCAAGATTCTTTCTCTTTCTTCCAACTCCGTCTCTATCAATTATGAGCTCAAGCCGGGCCCCGCCTGCAATCGTTGCGAACTTGTCAAGGCGCTTGCGCATGAGTGGTACTTTCAAGTTTACCATCTCAAGCGCAAGCCATGGAGCGAATTGTATCCTAAGACGCCTAAGACGCCTGCCTGCCTGCCTAGTCCTGTTCCCGGAAGTCCCTTCTCCTTCCCGCGAATCGACACAGCCGGATAACATCTCAAGTTCCGACAAACAACTTCGTCAAGTTTCAAGGCTGGCCCGTTCCAACTTACTTTCGTTCCAATCGATCCCATGGACTTAGGCATGGCACAACTTTGCAGACTTGGAAGACCCATCCGCTTTCAAAGCCTCGATGTTGACGGGCAAAGTGCGCCTATTATGGTCATGAGTCTGAGCTGGCTACAAATGGCAGCTTACTTCGAGCATAGGCTTCTGAGTCTCCTCGTCTCTCCACCGTGGTTAGTTATTACCTACTCCTTGCGGCATGGTTGTACCTTCAACGAACGGTTCTACCGAGACGAGCCAACGATTCTACACCATCATCTGAAACCGAACCGTGCTTGCGCTTGTGGTTGCGCAATTGGATTTGAGATGGACGTGATGAGTACTTGTTTGGCGCGTGGTTTCCCGCGCCTAATCTATCCTGGTATTCTCGAGATTTAAGCCCGATGGCTCCTCTTCGTCCCGGCGCTCAGGTTCTTGAAGCACAGACTGCGGACCTGGAGAAGTATCAGTCACAGGGCGTCCTGGTCTCGATGCATCCTAAGCGCGACAAAATACCTCTCTGGGCTCGATAATCTGTCGGGGATACTTTTGGCTCGACGCCGGTCTTTGGGGAAACCTGCCAAGCCATGACCCATACCTTATGGCTTTTAAGCATTACAGATGGTACTACTTCTTCTGACACTCTAATTTCAGTCCAAAAAACTCTTATTTGCATATCACCATGGTGTGATCACATCGTATAATAATGACTATGTACAAACTTCTTACTGTCCACCGCTCGTATCGCCTCTGCTACAAGGATTTCGGCCCATTTCGATTTTTCGGCTGCCAGCGCCTACTCTGCCACACTATCCTCGAGATTTGAGCCCGATGGCTCAGGCTCTTCGCCCGCGTGCTTAGGTTCTTGGACCAGACTGCGAACCTGGACAAGTATCAACCACCGGTCGCGATTAATAAATCGCAAATTACTAACCTGGTTCGCTTTAACGGTCGCCGGAGGATTCTTCGTGCGGGAAACATTCTCGGCACGCTGGTTTGAAGCTAAGTGAATGATACTCTCTCGCGGGTGAAAAAATCTACCTTCGCAGCTTCTGTATCACACTCCGTTGTTAGAAGCCTTCAAAAGATAGTAATATGAACTCACCGTCCCCGAAGAGGATGCGCTCAATCTGGGTCACCGTTGGCAGCAGAGGTCCAGCCTGCTGGGAGCGCCGAAATTTGGATGTAAATTCAGGATCCCAGTCCTCCGTAGGTGCGCTTGTGGCTTTCGTCCCAATCGAAGGGCCTTCTAGCCGCTGGACAGCTTCAGAAATCGTTGGTCGCATCTTGTCGTTCGTTTCCCAGCAGTTTGACATTAACTCCCACAGGCCATCGAGTTCCCTCGTGTCCTGCCCACCACTCCGGCCGTGGAGGGCGGTCGCCTTTGAGAACACCCATCGCAACAGCCATATCGCTCCGTATTTCGTGAAACGGAGGCTTATCTGCCACTATCTTCGGAATACATCATTTCCTGTGTCAGCGAGATAAATAAACCAGTCAGGCTCACCTCATAGCACACACAGGCGAAAGCGTAAACGTCCGACCCGTAATGATTCCGAACCGCACTTCCGAGTTCGATCAATTCAGGGGCTTGGTAGCGTGGTGTGCCTCCTCGCGCAGTTGCGGTTGTATGGGTAAACCGTACGGTCATAGCTTCGGCGATGGTGGAGAGCCCAAAATCAGCAATGCACGCCCTTTGCGACGGCGTTACGAGGATGTTGGCCTACAGTCAAGGTATAAGTGGAAATTGATTATAGAAAATATGGATCCGCTACCCCTTTCAAATCTCCATGGACAACTTTTTGTTCATGGAGGTACTGGAGCCCAAGAGCTACGTCCAGGATCTAGCGCAAATGATTAGCGAAGAATACTCGAGCAAAATGCGGACTTGCAAGCGGAAGACGTTCTGCGTTGTTGGGTTTCTTGGCCGCCAGAAATTTCATAATGTGCCCGTTCTCCATCCATGGCGAGACTAAGCACAACCTGCTGTCCAGATAGTATACACCGAAAAAGGGAAGTACGTTCGGATGCCACAACTGGCGCCAAATGATGGCTTCTCGACCAAATTCCTAAAAAGAAAATTCGGGAGGAGCTTGTATGCAGAATGTCGAAGCAAACCTTGAGTACCTCCTCTACATTTGAATCCTCAAAGATTCTCATGATTTTAACACAAACACTTTGTTCCTGGACCAACCCCTTCCAAATATCTCCGAACGCTCCTCCCGCCACTGCTTGTTGACCTATTTTTTGCAATCCGGACAGAGCCATGCACCGAGGATGTAGCCCTGAAGGACGAGAAAGCTGTAATAGGGCCTGGAATACAAACGGCTTGATATCTGAAAGCGAGTCGAGATCGACCAACTGTGTATTTCGTTGTAATCGACATTTAATACGGAGTACTCAGGACTCACATCTTGTAGATATCCAACAATTTTGGGCATGCGCCCACGGTGACCGAGAAAATTCTTGTACGAGTCCTGATTGCGGAAAGAAAGAACCAATCCTTCCACCACAGTAGAGATGTTCAACTTCATGTGCTCGTGCACATACATTGAGACTGTATGGTTGGTTCCGGAAATCTTGGATGATGTTAGGTGAGCTACAGCAGAGAGGTGTTAAAAAATACCTTCACGGACTGCCTCGCCAGATGTACTAGACTTCGCGTGTCCGAGGAATAACGCTGAAGGGCTGCTAGATAGCCCTGGAGAGCTGCTCCTGCATCTCCTGTTCAGACATTAAGCAACCACATGATCCTCATCTGCCAAATTGTGGCATGGTACCTATAGTCTCCGAGCCCGATTCGGAGGTGGAAATTTGACTGTGGATATTCCGTCACCACTAGATGCTCCAAATGTACCTGCTCCTGCGAAACTGGGTGACCCTGTATGTGTGCACTAAATGAACAGAATACCTGTATCGTCTAAGATCGAAGCGGATGCAGACGACAACAGGTCCAAGACTTTTTGAATGGTCGGTCTCTGGGACGGCTCCTTTGTCCAACACAGACACAACAGTCCCCACATGCCGTCATCCAGGCCTCGCCGTATGACCTTCTCCGCTGTCGGTCTCGGAGGTTTCTCGCCTTTGGCCGCTCGAATCACAGCATCGGTGGTATGCTTGATGTTATTGTAGGGTTGTTCGTGCGTGAAGATCTGGGGGAAAGCTGTGTGAAAATGCCAAATTTGAGGATATGCAGCAAACCTCGAGCACTGTCCATCCCGTACGCATAGACGTCCGAGCTGAGAGACAAGACACCCTGGCCGATACAAACCTCAGGCGCAGCCCACCGGTAGATTGTCTCCGACGCCGCGGCTCTGGCTGAATGGGATCCCCGTGATATCTTCAACAATCTATAAAGATTTTCCAATAACCAGAGGAACAGATGTGCGCGGGACTCACACGAGAAAGACCGAAGTCCGCAATTAGTGGGTGGCCACCCTTGTCAACAAAGATGTTGCTCTAGTTTTCGGGTTAGAGCAGTGGGTCCGTAGAGGCCACTGTGCACTCACGGCTTGATATCTCCCGTGGACTGACGTGAGGGTCCATGCTGTGAAGTACTTGAAGGCCTAGAGCTACCCCCTTGACCTATGCCAATAATATCTGAGCAAGGGAATTTGTGGATGGAATACGAAAGCGAATCTACCAGCTTCAGGTAGTCAACCTTGTCGCCCTCTCTCTTGACATAAGTCAAGGACAGTCCCATTTGGCCTATTTATCCAGTTGAGTGGTCAGGAAACAAAATTAAAGCAAGGTGGTAGGCACTGACTTGCCACGGGCTGACCATGTATCTGATAACTGCATGAGGGGAGAGTTTCGAGTTGAGATGGGAAAAAAGTACATACGGGAAGGGTCCGTCTTCCTGGCAGAAGCCGTAGAATGGCAAGACATGCTGGCCTTGGTCAATCTTCCACAGTTTCTTCCAGATCTCGCATTCTCTGTCGAAACGCTGGCACCGTATCAGTTGGGTGCAGAGGACATCGTGAGACGACTTACCCGCTGACTGTGTTCATTTGAATTAACTGCTCGGACCACTTTGATGGCAACTTTTTCCCGCCCGAGATATAGACCTTGTAAGAAGAAAAGGCGGTTAGTTGTTACGAAAAAACAGGTAAGCACTGGGTGAACCTTCGTAGATGTCCATAGCGCTCGTCCCACTGAAGGGGAACTGGCCAATACGAATGACTTCACCGGATCGGAGGTTGAAGTCCGGCAGCAGTTCGTGAGTCTTGAACTGCAGGTCGTACAAGTTGCTGGACAACCCATTGTGTTGTTTGTTTGCTGTACGGAGATTGTTGTCCATCATCTAACCAATCGTGAATCTTTCTTTTCTGTAGGATTATGTGCCCTTGGCGCACCTGTTGCATCATGGACATCAACTGTTGAATGTCCGCTGCTCTGGGCCTATCATCCGCAATCATCGTGTTAGATTCGTCGCGCAGCCTCGGACATTACAAAACAAGAACCTTGACCACATCATTTGTTATTTGCTGGCTATTCTCGATATCGACTAGGTAGGCGACGAGCTCTCGGTGGTCCTTCTCAGTTTCGGCCTTGAACTGCGTTTCCCAGTCATCGGTTTCGGTCTGCTAGGATAAAATTCAGCATGTGGCCATCAAAGAAGCACGCCTACCTGAACTGAGCCCCAGCAGTCTGTGAGCATACGGATGGCAACGCTCTATATCTTTCGCTATCTCGGCCTGGCGAAGGAATCCCTGTACTCTGTTTAACTGCAACCAGCCGTCCATTTTTGCCGAAATTTTCCGTAGGGACCTACGGTCCAATTTCAAGTCCAGATCTTAACAGATATGGTCTGCCGCACGTACAGATTGACGGGCTCAATGACGGTGGAAATGTTTTCATTCGCAACCGCCCTATCATAGAGGACCAGTCCCAGGCGGTTACACCGATCGCGTAGTTGGGATGCAGCATGTCTGATACTCGGGTTAGGACGCACGATGGTCGCCCATGGTGGACTTGCCGGTTCTGCGTAAAGCTCTCGCAGCGCTGGGATATGTTGGAGATTAGTTCTACAGTGGGGGCCAACTGGACCACCCATGCGAATTTGGTAGCCATTTCCGTGTGAGCTGGGGAAATAGCGATCTAGGAGAAACGCGCTCTATGGCCGCTTGAAGAGGGATGAAGCGGCTGACTGTGGGACTGTGTCGCGAGCATAGAAACAGGGGTAAGTGTCGGTACTCACCTTCCTGTGGCCGTTTCACGAGGCTGCTGAATGGATGCGATTCGCCGCGTTGTCGATGTGGACGTGGTGGTGGGAAGACAAAAGATGTCACTGATTGAAATCGCAGCCCGATTTGGACTGATGGCCAAACCGAATCGCCGAAATAGCGTGTTGGGGGTGTGCAAAGAGCATCTCAATGCTAAGGTGCGTCGATTCATCATCTATACTCACGCATCTGTCTTGGGAGGAAACGGTCTAAGCCCTTGACGTCTTTTTTTGATGAAGATTTCGATCAGTTAGTATATTCACTAAGAATAGTGGTTTGTGTGCCCTCGTAGACCTACTCCGTGAAAAAATTGGATGATAAGAGCTCATTAAATCTCAGGCACCTCCAAAAAAATGTGGCTTACCCGAGGAACCACGAGGTAAGAGTATTGAGCTTATTCTGACTTTCGAAGACTTGCTTATTCCTCTCACTTGGTGCATGTGGAGGATCTGGTACATGAACTCCCAGAGATTGGCTGCGACATCTATCGACTGATATAAATTTTATGATGATCAGACAAGTTTCAGTTTTCAACAAAATCACCTCATCTGTGGATCTCCGGGGCATAGTAGGCTCATATCTCGGTCCCAATCGCGCAAACATGAAGAGGAAAGGTATATAAACCGAGAATGGTTGAAAGACCTGGGGTTTTCAACACTCGAACTTCCCAGACCCTCAAATGTGCCCGAAACTCAACTTGGTTCACTATGCATAACTACGTTCAGCTGGCACATTCAACTTCAAACCTTCTATCTCAATTTCGACCTTCACCGTCGGCATAATTTCGACGAATGCTGTTAGGATACCCTACGGACATCTTCTGAGAATTTATTCGCATTTCTTGGATGCTCCTACGTTGCGCTATAAACCAAAGTCTTCCGTGACAAGTTCGTGATACACGAGTCCGCAGCCACATATCAATGATATTGTCCTATCAACGGGCACTTGCCCCCAAGTCTTAAGCACCAGCTTCAAAAATTCATTGCAAAAGTCACCCATTGATCTCGAATTATGGGTCAAAGGTCTTACATGGTGTAAATAGGTTACAAGTAAGTACGAGTTGTTTTCAATCGGGTTCGCGCGACCGAGGGTGAGAAACTCTCCATTCCGCCTCCCAAATCCGTCGAGGCCTGCGTTTGCGAGACGATGTGTGCGCATGCACACGAGAAATGGCACACGGGCGGCGGGTACGGCTGCGGGCGTAGGTAGCGCGGGTGGATCCGGGCCCGCCTCCGCATGTGTGCGCATGTGGAAGAGGGTGCGCCTGCGCGTGCGGCCGCGGATGCGTACATCCAGCGAGTGTGGTGGTGCGCGGCGGGTGCAGGCGGACGATGTGCGTGTGTGCGTGCAACGCGAGCGAGACGTGGGCAAGGAGGGAGGCACAGACACGCAGGGAAAGCGACCCGGGACTCCTGCACGATGCGTCTTCGGCGTGCGAGCGAGGGCTGAGGCTCTTGAGCACGCGCGGAAGCGGAGGGCGGGCTAGGTCCGGGGGTGACCCAGACGTGCATGTGCGCAGGCGCGGGGGCGGGCGCATGCGGAGGAGGGTTCAGGGGCGGAGCGAGCACGGGGGCGGCAGATATGTGCGTGCGCGTGCGTATGGCGGGGCAGGTCGCAGGTACGAGAGCAGACGCATGTGGAGGAGGGTGTGCGGGTACCGAGCGAACATGGGGGCGCCGGGTATGCGCGTGCGGGTGCGCACGGCGGCAAGTGCGGGGGTGCGGGGGCGGAGCGAGCGGACGTGCACGGTGTGCGGTGGGTGCATGCGTATGGTGCGAGGCGCGCGCGTACGCAGCAAGCGTGGGAGCGGCGGCTGCGGGCGCGTGCGCGATGGACGTGGCCGCCAGGAGGAGGGTGCGGCAGGGCAAATACGGCGGCGGGAGGATGTGCAGCAGGTGTGGGTGCCAGTGTGCGTGCCGCATGAGTGAGCACACGGGTGCGGCAGGCGCGAGTGTGTGGCGGGTGCATTGGGGTGCGGTGGCGGGCACGGGGAGGGGCGGTGCATGCGGGGAGGAGCGTCACGCGCGAGGAGAGGCGTAGGCGCGGAGCCGCGAGTTCTTACGTGTGACCGGTGTGAGCGTATCTGACGAGAGTAGGGTGTGGGTGCGTATGTGCTGGCGTACGTGGTGAGCGCATACGCTTGGCCGGTTCCAGGTGTGCACGGGTGTACCTACGAGCCAACGAGCGAGCGTGCGGGTGGAAGCGAGCCAGAAAACGGGGAGGCAGTGGGATCAGCGGGATGCATGGGAGCGGCCACAGCGTCCATGGCTATACTGGAGGATACGCAGTTTCAGTTCACGGAGCCAGGGAGGGCCAGCCAGGTGAGTGGGATGGCGGGCGCAAATGGCGCAAACAGCGGGCGGTACCGCCCGGGTAGTGCGACGACCGGGAGTCCCGAGAGCCTGGGCGTCGGGAGTGGTGGAGAATGCTAGGGAGCGCCCGAGGGCGGGGCGTAGCGGCAGGCTGCAGCGAGCAGCGAGCAGTGGTGGCGGGAAGAGTGATTACCAGTCACGCATGTCACAGCGTTGCTGTCATCATGATCAGTCATGGCTCGGACACGCAATGTGACGCGAAAAATTTCCTTTTCGGGCGTTGGGTGGTGATTCTCGCGAGCGACGTAACGACGTAACGACGTAACGGTAAGCCAATTGGAATTGGTTGGTAGCAACACGTTTCAAACATCTGTTCATCATTCGCCGCGATTGGTAATATTTTAAAACAGACACTACAACAAAATGTGCTTGTACCTCGCACGTTGGAGGGTTGTTGTAGGGAAATGTGTTGGGCAGTTATACGAGAATGTTCATCAGGAGACTGTTGGAGGAGATGCTTCAAACTGCGGAACGTTGGGTACATCGACGAGCACGCCTTGTTCAAGTGGTCCGTGTTGAACCTGTCGAATGTTCGCAGTGATGGTTCTCTTCAGACTACTAAATGTACACAAACAAGACATCAAGGATACTCAAATTGACTTCTTTCCTATGGACGCAAACCATCTAGAGGAGGAGGGGTTCATGTGGATATTGATGCCGGTGAAGATCATGACGGAGGCACTGTTCGAGATCAAAACTTGATTATGCAATGCAAGGAGAAACGAACCTGACCAAGCACCGTCGACGTCATCAAGGGTGTCCAAAATGCTTGGAAATCCTCCCGCGTCCACAACATGACGCTGTAAGCATGAGAACCCAAATAGAGAACATCGGAATTACACCAGCAGGATTGGTAGACATCTGTACATTCAAGGACACAGGCGACGACTATCCAGGTGGCATTGATGCAAGAAAGTACTTTGCCTGTTCTTCTCAAGACAATCGCAAACAGACCCGAGAGCGATTGTTTCACATTTCCATGTCGAGAGGTGTCGGAGATGGAATCGGATATAATCCAATTGTAACTCAACCGATTAGAGGTTACCATCAAGGCCCAAATCACGGTGGACAATATGCCGTATGCAAGGCGACTTGCAGACCTGCATCCGAGACCTATTCTGGTAAGTTCCGATTCGCAACGAAGCCGAGAAAAGAACTCTCACCTTTGGTAGGCAAGGCAAAATCAAGTACTACAGCAGGCCCAATCGTTCCCCAAGTAAGAAATAACGCCATTACAGAGGAATTCAAGGATCTCCATCCCAGATCGGGAAGAAGAATCTTGTCTCTAGACTGAATGTAGTCGGCTACTTGAGCCGGGGATCCACGACGGTTGGACGGAGCTAATTCGCCTTTACGGTTCTCCGACCATCCAGTACTGGAATTCACAGGAAGTTGTTTATTCGCTCGAGATGAGGCGGCCTGAAATGCAGCGTGAACCTTTTCAACTGCGAGGCTCCATGTCACCAGGCGCGCATAGTTGTAAATCGGTGCGCCTCTATGATGGTCCATCCGAAGAGGTACATCCGGGCTATCGAGGGATAAGGGGGGCCGGTTGACCGTGAAATGGCCCAGGTCGCAGTTTCCGTTGTACGCCGCAACATATACACTGCGGTTGGCCCGGCGTAATGCCTCATGTAGGGCAGACTTGTCGCACCGGGGCGCATTGTTCAAGGAACAAATCAAAATTGCTAGAAGCCAGATCCAACAGAATGCCAGCGCTAGCCCACTGTAAGGGCTGAGAGTCGCTTCAGTCGGGGTGTCTGAAAATGTGAGATTTAGTCGAAGACACCTGCCACGGAACTTACCGGCGAACGAATTCATCACAGTCAAAAGGAATGACAGCATCACCCATATAACCGATGTGACATTGGAGAACGACCATGAATAGTGGTGATCGGGGTTGAGAAATGCGGTCAACTCTGACCACCATCGATCGTTGTCGGGTAAAACTATGAGGGACCCGAGGAGATAGTCATTTGCGGTGACTCTCAACGGAGACTGCTGGAAGTTGTTGAGTACCCACGCTGCAGCCCGCCCGTTTGGAAAAGATATGTCGGAGAAGCGTCGATGAACCTATCTGCTGTTCAGTACTGTCAAGGTGACAGAATAAGCAGCTAATGTCGGCGACCTAATGGTCAGCAAGACAGACATGAAATTTTCGAACTATGCTCCGATGATCAGGCGAGTTCTCGATAGCAATGCAGCTTGTGACTGACTTTGGTATCCTTTCCCAAGGGCAATTGAGATGTCAGAGCGAGGAAAGGGAAAAGCCATTGACTATGGAAGCAAATGTCCGAGTTCGGTTTCCAAAACCAGAACTGCAGTACACGTACCTGAGACTCTGCGTAGACGTTTGCCACCGATCCCACGAGCCTCCAATACTCCAGATCCCGCTCCCACACGTTTTTAGACACAGATCGTAGGTCATGGCAGTAGCATTGCGTATGTTGACAGGATTCCCATGATTATCCTCCCACCCACGATCGAATTCGAAGGCTCAGCCCGGAGTGTCATGAATCTCGAAAAACATTCGCCAGACACCGAAACAGGCCAAATGAGCATGGCAGCCGTGGCGAACATGCTGCCATACCTCTGGTCTAGGACTACAATTAGTCGCATCCATTAGCTAATTAGCAGGAGGTTCACGCACTCATATTTTGGGTATCAATTCGAGGTAGCGGGTGGAAGTGGCTTCGAGTTGTGTGTATCGATTACAGCTTTATCGGAGCCGCCTGAAGGCTGTTGCTTCGGATTAGGAAAAGCGCTGATGAAGGCTGTTGCTCCGGATTGGGAAAAGCGCTGACGTGCCGTACTGACAGGTAAGGGGTTCGTATTTACATGTGCCTGCAGGGAAAGATAAGTATCACATACATGAGATGATGTTAGAAATATGAAGTCTTTGTATACCAAGTGTGGCTCACCTGCGCTGTTCATATTCTTTCAGGCTTTCCTCAGGCTCAATAATTGAGATACTTGCTGCTGACCAATCAAGGCCATTATGCAAGGTAGTTCCACCATTGTTCCGTCGTTACGTGCATCTACACCACCACCCCAGCATGAATTCATTCTGATGTGTCGCCTTTGAATCAATTCGATCTGTTGTACAAACCTCATAATGATCCAGAATGCTAATCATTCCAACATTTCTGGCCCGATATATGAGGAACATCCCAAAGATGTCTTTTCAGAGTCTGCTTCAACATCTTTTCGAACTCACGCAATGATGTACGGTTGACTTCCTTGGGTATACCGGACTGCCACCTGGACAATCACGCGCTACCTCGGCTCGATGACGCGCGAGCTATAAACTTCTTGAGGTTTAGCAGCACGGCGTCATGGCGTACGACCTATCCAAATTTAGAGACACGGCCTGACCGGTCCGTCGGACTTCCTCCCATACAACCAGTCAATGTACATACGTAATGGATAACACAATCTAACGGCGCCGTCTTTTCTTCCCGCGTTGCTCCGTGTTTTCTTCTTCTTCCTCTTCCTCTTCCTCTTCATCGTGCGGTCCCTCCTCCTGGTTTGTCTCTGGCTCTTCCTCGGAATTCTCTGACTCCTCCCCTTCCTCCGCCCGTCTGAGAGCAGCTTCAGCCTCGGCAGCTGCTGTGGCTGCTAACTCCGCCTCTTGTCTCTTTGCCGCCGCCGTTGCTCGTCTTTTTTCTGCGGTCTTCTTTCGCTTTTTTGTTCGGATGCTGCTCGCTTGTGCGGTCATTTCCTTGTGAAACTTGGCACGATCTTCATGAAGGGCTGTGAGCTTTGTCAACGAATGTGGAAGTACCCTGCGAAGCTTGGCGAAGTTGTGCAAGGCACTCATGTTCAGGACGAATTGATCGTCGTCAGCATGCTTAATTAGCATGGTTTCCCGGTTCGTTTCTTCGCGTTCTTGGCGCTCCTTATGACTGATGCCTGGCTTGCAGTTTCCCATACGACAGTCATGCTGCACGGAGCAGATAAACTGGACAGATTTTGCCTCTAGCACGACGTGTGATTGTCCTCGGCCTCCGGTGATTTCCGCACCATTCGGACGACGTATTACGGGCCACCCGAACTCTGGATGACCTCTGTCGGTGCAGATGAATTGCTCCAGGGTTGCAAGCATTTTTTCGCCGACCAAAAGTTCTGCAACTCGACCAATCACTGTATCTCCTTTTGAATCGAGTCCGAAGACCCAGGAGCCGACGATGGCCTTGTCCCCACTCTGGGCAGTAACGGCTTGGCCCATACGCCACTGGCTGTCGGGCGACGGAGGTGCAGTATTTGTCGTCCAATGTGCTGATGCTTTTGTCTGGCTCCATTTCACAGGCGGCGTCTTTCCCCCGGGCATTGCCTTGACAGATCCGGGGTTAATTTTCGGTGGAGGTGTCCAGCCCAGGTGTCGTTGGAAAGTCGGATCGGTGAGCAGAATCTGTTGTACACCCCACCCCGCTTGGGCCCACCGTTCGAAAATCGGATCCCACCAATAACCCCCTGACAGGAAATGTTTAACACGATCCATTGAAGCGAATTTGACAGCAATATCCCGGCTTGGAGCGAGACGATTGCTGAAGACGGAGCACAGCCGAAATACGGTGTTATGTGACTCATATATTTCCGTGGCCCACCGGATTAGTGGCCCAAATCGTCGTACGTCATCTGGTATATGCGCCAAGAGATGGAGCTTAATTTTGACCAGAATCCGTTGCGGGTCCACCTCGTCGAATGCATCAAGCAAGTTTGCGATCGCGATCTTTAGGTCCTCCAGATATTCATCCATGTTGTCGATTTCGGGTATCCAGAGGCGGGCTCCAAGATCGCCTGCGGCTTTAATCAAGGCAAATTGCTCAGGTGTCGATATTCCATGAACATGAAAGGCGAGTATTTGCATCAATGTTTTAAAATGTTTGCCAATCAAGTTGTTTTTATACTGGATCATGTACCCAGCGCGCACCTATACAAGTCCCACCGTGAGATGAGGTTAAATTGGAGGGAAGGAGGACTTACAGGGGGCACTGTCAGACCAGTCAAGTCGGTGGACTGCAGTCGAATCGCAAGTAAGTGGCGATCCTCATTTGACCATTGATTCGTGTTCAGATGATGCCAGATGTATTTTATTACACCCAATAAAATTGTGTGAAGAAGTTCCACGGGCGTGTCTTGAGATGGATCGAGGCCTGTAATGTCGAGAAGAGGGTTCATTTTGTCTCCAGGTTGGGCATCCAGCCATGTTCTCAGCTCAGAAACAATATCTTCGGGGGTTCGTTGTCTGTTTTCTGTCTTCAATGCTTTCGACTTGGCCAGGAGCAACTCGACCCAGTACTGGGTGATTTTATCCTTCGTTCCAGTTGCCCGCTGATGTTCCGTGACAGCCTTTGGATCCCCGAGCATTGATAGTCGAAGCTGTTCCTCCAGGCCCTGCCGAATTTTAGCAGCATCTCTCGCTATTCCAGCGAAGTGACACTGGTGATATATCTCCTCCGTTTCCTTCTCAATCTGTGTCCCACCCCATTGACACTTTCGGCAAGGGAAATTCGAGTTGCAGCCCATATGGGATGCTTCTTCCGATTGCTGAGGGTTATCAGCAGGAAGTCCTGGGGTGCGGATTATGAATCGGCAAATTCGATTTGTTGCGGCATTATAACACCGAACAGGTTCCTTCTCCGTGATTTTAACATGATCACGGAAAGTAGAAAACTGTTCGGCCGAGGAGGCGTTGGGTGAGGTCGAGATATAATGGACATGATATTCTTGCTGAAGCAAACGTCCGGGCAGGCAACCATTTCCCGTATACATGTTCATGTGTTTGTTATACTGCTTGGACTTGTTGCCGGACACGTCGTCGGCCCACGGTGAAGTCATGATGACGAAGAGATCTTCGTCCTCGGCAACCAGCTTGCGCATCTCATTCGGCATGGGTGAAGCTTGTGCGCCCTCGACCCAGACCAGCATGCCAAAGTGAGCGATTAAATCATTATAATCAAGCTCAAAATCGTCGGCTTTAACTGTCTGCTCTTGATCCAGGAGTTCCCAGCGGCCGTCCGAGGTTTGCGTCGCAATTGACACATCAGATGTGAGAACACCGTTGCGCACAATTAATGTGTGAGGGATAATAAAGGTTCCATCTTTCAGCTGTGCAAGCTCCTCGATCCAGAATCGTTTATGGCCTTTGGAAAACATTGGTGTAAGCTGTGACGGTGTGTACTCCATCCAGCGCTCGGCCTGGTAGGTCTCCGAGATCGGACCATCTGTTTCCTCGGGATAGAAATGCATGTGGGGAGCGACAAGTGGATTCGCCATGTCGCGGGCCAATGTCTGCCGGATGTCGTTCATGTAGAAGACATTTCCGAATTGCGAGGTGATTTTGATTGGTTTATTTCCGCAGGTCGATTGCAGTGTCTGCTGCATTTTACGAAACGCCTTCAAGGATGGCACCTCAGGTGCACCGAGTTGTTTTGCAAAGTGAATAACCATGGACATTTGTGTGCTGGAAAAGCGACATCGCGGAAGATTGTCCATAACGTCCAGCAGCATTGCCTGTGAGTTATGAGTTTCAAGCCCGAGATTTAATCAAACCACTCACTGTTTTATTTGGGTAAGGTCGGTATTCTGAGTGCGCTAAAGCGGAGCGGTCCCAGCACTCATCATCCTCCTCTTCTTCGAAGTCTTTTGGTAAGTCATCACCAACAAATCCGTCACTGGCTTCGTCTCCGAAGCGAGTCTCTCGCTGAGCTTCTTCGAGCATCCGCTGAAACTCCTGCTGCAAAAGCAAACGAATTTCCTCCGGTGTTGGACCTTCGTCCACCAGATCTGTCTGGCCCAATTGCTCCATGAGCTGAGCATCATCAATTTCGGGAAAGCCCATATCGACATCGTGATCCATAGGTTGTGCAGGAAACATTGGAGGAGGATACGAGGGGACCGGTGCGGACATATTTTGATAATTTTGGACACTTCCAGCATTATATGCCTCTGAAATTTGATCGACCTGTTCCAATCGTGCTCGGCCCCGTACCAAGCGGTTATTATTACATGCCACATGGGTTGAAGAAGCCAAGTGAGCTTTCAGATTCTTGGATTGAATGGTGTCCTTGACTGTGGCCTTCCTTTCACCATTACAGATTGTGCATCGCACCTGTTTCTTGTCGGCAGAATATTCCAAAAATGGCAGGATATCTGTCGACCTTGGGTGAGCCACCAAACTTGTAATATCGCACGGGTTTTCGAACCTTGAGGTGGACTCCACGCGGGCGGAGCCATTGAGACCTGAAGCTTCGTGTCTGAAGTGTGAAGTTAATTTTTCCTCTCGCACATGTGACCGACAAACAAAACAATTTGTTTGCACAAGGTGGCACAAACTCGCGTCTTGTTCTCTCCCACCATGTCCCTCCTCGAACTTGCTCGCCGTCGTAAGGCGGCTCGACCTGCTCTCCCTGTCAACACAGACCCACTTTCCAGTCCGTCCCCTCTGCCGCTGGCCAACCCTCAGTCAGATTCCGATGCCACCCCGAACCCGTTCATTGGCCCCTCGTCGTCTTACATGATCCCATCGACAGAGCGGCTCAAGAACTTCGGCGAGCGCGCTCTCAAACGCATCAAGCTCTCTGATGAATCTCAGGCCGAATTCCGCCAATACATTGAGGTCTGATGCCACCGTCTTTTCGAATAAATCTAAATTCTCAATTCATTTTAGACGACAATAGGAGCGCTATGCTTTGCAGTTCATCCACACGCTCCAAGTCGAAGATCTTCTCAACAAGGATGTAGAGGAACGCGCTGCCTCTTGGAAGCCGAGTAAAGCTCTCGCCGTTCGTCAACTCATTCTTGTTCCTCTCGAGTCGTCAGCTGACTGGCTTCAGAAAACTTTGCGCGAATATATATGGACGTTGTTACTCCTTCCAAATATTCGGTACTATACTGGGACTGTTGAGAACGCCGTCATTGTGAGTAATGTATTCACATCTTTCTCAATTTTGATGATCTTTTCCAGTCTGCTGCTCGGTCGAACAAAGTCAAAGGACTCCCAGCAGCAAACAGTAACGAGTGTCCAGAGTTGGTCAAGTGGCTGGGTCGAGAGTTCAGTATTTTCCGAAGTGACCTGAAGACGATGGTAAGGTTTCATCCCTGTTTTTGTGAGTCGTTGTCTGATTGGAATTGGGAAGGTCAAGACATCCATGGGGAGTGGATCCGAGCTGCGAAACATCGCTGACTTGGCCGAGGAACTCTTGCAGCACAGTCCTGGTGTGAACCACACACTGGGGCTTTATTATCGGCTCGCATTCATGGTGCGTATCTTAATCCTCTTATTCGTTCATTCAAGCGTCCTGATCCATGTATCTCCGCAGCGGCGCCACCTTCGCTTGCATAACCACTCTATTCACGACTTCTGGCCCAAAGTCGACGAAGACCTCGAGGAGCTTCATGAAGCAGGTCCCGAGGATTTCCTGGAGTGCGTATTAATCTTTATTCAAGTTCGTTTCCTTACTTTTCTCTCCAAGATCCATGAAACTCAATTTGGAAGAGGATATCGCCATTTACGAAGATCCTGCAAAGTCCACGCATCGCCCTTGCACCGACCCCTTCAAGGACAACTGCTTGAAAGACTTGAAGACTCTTTCGTCCTTGACACCCAAAATCCAACGCGTCGCGGCTAAGAAGCGGGCCAACAAAACCAAGAAGCGCAAGCATCGGGAACCTGAGGCCGAGGAGGAGGAGGAGCAGCAGGATGATTCGCCACCCGCCGATGAAGATGAAGGGAGTATTGCACCATCTGACAGCACCGTTGTGGACGGGTGATCGGAGTACAGTAATTGGGTGGTTTATGAATAAATAAGCATCGGAATAAATTTTGATTTTCTATTGTATTTCCGTGATCCACATCCATGAGGGTATTGAGTTCAACGGATAATCGAAACCTAGTTGAGCTGCTCATGGCATGAGTGGTAACGGAACTCACTCCGACATTGGCGCAGCGATATCATTTTGAAGTCTATATGTCAGCCGGACTTAAGAATGATAGGCTGAATGGATTCTGTTTTGATATCAGTTCCACACTCAATCGAAGTCGTGAGCTGAAGTCTTATGAAGTTCAAGACTGATATCATACCAACATCACTCCGGCTCGGTGGTGTATGATCTTACCTGCCAGACGCCTAGCTACTGCCGTGCCAATCGTCCCTAGTGTTATAGTGTGTTATATGCGTCCGAAGTAGTGTTACCGGTGTTCGGTCCTGAGCCGATGCCGAACCGAACCCGAACCAGACCCCATGTTCGGTTCGGGGTTCAGCAGATTCTCGATTTTGCCGAACCGGTGTGAACATGTTTGAACCAATAGGCTGAATCGGCCCATTTAAATGCGCTAAATGCATCAGAATTGTGATTATTTGAGTTGGAATCCAACCTACCACAGTCTCTTGTGTGCAGAGTGAGCTGCAATACATTTTTACAGTCAAATATGATTGTTGCGGTTGAATTGATGGATGATCAGACAGAACAGAAATTATTGAATGTGATGTATGGAGGTCCCCACACAGTCGTCCAAATGCCACGTTCTGCTGAGATGAAACATACAATACAGCATTCAAAGGCTTCCCGGGCCACAGAATTGGCTCCTGGTGCATGGGAGTCTTTTTAGGTTCAAAAAGTTTCGAACCTGTCCTGAACCCAATCCTCCTCCTCCTCCAGACCGAACCGGAAATCGCCAACACTAGTCCGAATCTGCGTCGAACTCCGCTCCAGTGAAATGAACATTGGAAACAGTCCCTTGGGGAGCTCTGCGAACCTATTAGGGGTGAGGGTGGGGACCCAGTTGAGTAAACTCCTCCAGAATTCTGTGTCCACCGGGCGTCCCATGCCCATGCCCTGGATCTATTAAACTCGCGGAATCAATGAATTTTCGGCAGTTGGTAGCCAACAGGCACACCAAATACTTACGCACGTCGATGGAGAGAAAGAAGTTGGAAAGAAGCTTGTGGCTGTGTGATGCCATCTCTGGCTTGGGACGTTGATGGCTAACACTCCCAGAGTCCAAATTGCGACCCCACCAATTACCACCAAGGGTCCTAGTCTCGTTCCCGCCGTTATAGGGAGTCTTAGACCGAGTAGCATTCACTCAAGGATAATAAACCAAAAACGGATTGATCGGGGCAAGTGATTTGATGAAATTTGATGGCGGAAGACTACCCTATAACATCTGGTGCAGTTCGTATAGGCAACAGGCGATCGAGTCACACTTTTGTTCGTCCTTGTTCATTCCTCCTCCGATAACTTCGAAATTGTGATCATTATATTCCTGTGGGCTCCCTCATCATTATAGTGTTTATAATCACACGATTTCTGTCCCAGATTAATTACTATTGGGCTTGCAATCATAACCTGTTTTTGACTGTAATCAGGCATAAACACACCCTCCTTTGCACCTTTTGGTATGCCATCGTATATATAATTGCATCACCGAAATATCTGAGGTTCTTTCTAATTTTTCAAACCCAAGAGGGGGGTGTAGGCTCGAAATTGAACCAAAGTCCACTGTGTCACGCCGTGACCAGATAAGCGATCCCATGGATACGATACGAACTGCACCAGATGTTAGGTGTGCTCTCCGGTGTGTCTTTTTCATCATTTCGCTTGCCCCATCACTCTGATCTTTGATTTCGGCACAGCGGAAGCACACCCAAACATCTGGAACCGAGATTACAAGGGTCCAAGGCTTTGCCAAGGCTCCAAGCAAAGTCCAAGACTCTCTCAGTTTCTTGCGCACCTCGAGCTTCCTGCACGACGCTCGCAACATTCCTGCCTCTCCACCACCTGTGGCGCAATATCGCGGTTTCGACGTCGTTCTTCTGGGCTTTGGGCTATGGCCATATGCATAGAGTAGAGTGGTGCATTGAGCTTTCGGCGGAGGGTTGGGGTCCCAGCTGCTTTTGCGGATCTTCAGGGGCTACGCAGACGAGAACCACACTGACGGCATCCACAGCCAGCACGAACGAAACCTCGATATCGCTGGTCGCGACCTCATCTTATTACTTGATGTCTTTGCGGATAGAGATACAGCTCATGTTGCCGAAGTTGAAGCTTTTTTTCCCGCGCGGGCCGTCCGCAGGCGCCAATCCAACCCAACCCGCTACGTCTCTGCGCCGTTTTGTTCTGTTCTTTCTTCCGAACTTCGTGCTCACTCAATTTTCGGGAGGACGATCGCGGAGGTTCGGAGATGATTTACCTTTGATCTAAGTATCTCCCACCCTAGATGCGGTTAAACGCACACAATCCGCGGAAGACATTTGGGAACGACGGTAACGTGGCTGCTTTGAAATCCGGTCAGTGCTGACCGGCTAGGTTTCTCAGCAGGTTTGTAATCAGTGTGCACAATTCAAATGTCAACATACAAGAGCGCAGGGCCGGCGTTGCGGGCCACTTAATTCCGCCCCTGAGTTATCACCAAGATGTGGGTCCAATTCACTTTATAAAGAGTGAAGAGTCAGCTAATAAACCCTCGCAGCTCAGCAGTATGGTGTTGAAACTCTACTCGCAATCCTTCCCTGCCGGAGGCGGTGCTCTCGTCTCATTCGTTCTCACAGAAAAGAAAATTCCGTTCGAAGTCGTCACGATTGACTTGGAAGCCAAGGAGCACAAAGCGCCCGAGTTTCGGGCGCTACATCCGTTCGGCCAACTGCCTGTCCTTGTTCGTGGCATTTTGAATTTCTACCTATTAATTGGTTGACGATGTCGAATGTAAATTCTAGGATGAGGATGGGTTCATCCTGTACGAAGCGCGCGCCATCTGTCGCTACATCGAGGAGAAATATGCCGATCAGGGCACATCGCTCCTACCAAAGGGATTGAAGGAACGGGCGCGCGTCGAGCAAGCGGTGTCTGTCGAATTAGCGAACTTCCTTCCCCACGCGATGAAGGCAGCGCATGAAGTGACCGGCCAGTCGTGAGTCTTTCTTGGGAATGTGCCCTCCAATTCCAATCACTGGACTCCTTCGAAGTCCTCGAGGTCCCAACGCCGACCAGGCGGTTGTCGATGAAGCTGTTGCTGCACTGGCCGCGACCCTCGACGTGTACGAGGTCCTCCTCGGCAAACACAGGTTCATAGCGGGCGATGTCAGTGTATCTATTTACATGCACGGCTTTCACGGGACGAGTGCTGATGCCGAACAGGAATTTACGCTGGCGGATGTCTTCCACTACGCCTACGCTCCCCTCCTGGCGGAGAACGGCGTGAATGTCATGACGAAAAACGGTCCCAATGTGACGCGGTGGGTTGGGTAGCTTCTTTCCAACGTCTTGAGTACTGACGGATGTCTTCTGCTCTGCGAAGGTGGTGGAACGAGGTGATTTCGCACCCGACATGGCGTAAACTGAAGGCGGAGGGTATTAAGGGGACAGTGATTTAGAGCACAAGGGAACCGGCCTTTGGAACACGCGACTCCACCATCAGCAACTTCTCTGAGTCTACGACATTCTCGGAGTCCATTACTATTACTCCTCGCTTGCGATTCCCGAAGTAGCCCGCAATTTTTTCCTCATAACGATGCCCTGCTCCGCTCGGCTGTCGTTCAATTCATCAAAGGCTGTTGAAATAATTACGTCGACCATTCGGTATCTGGGACCATATTAGTTATTCATTGTGTTGCCGTCCCTCCCCTCCCGGACAAGCTGAAAGGAAAAGTCATAAGTATTCGGATTGTATATTATTTCTCGACTCAAGTGCCGTCTTGTTATTCCGATTAGAAATTTACAGTCACTTTTTCTATCCCTCTGCACGAGCTCGGCGGAATGAACCTGCTAAAGTCAGAACCCGTTTCAAACTAGGTTCGATTGAATCGAAAAACGGAATTGGCCGAAGGCAGTGCAACCGCTTGATCAGCGGCTGTTTACCACAACCACCATGTTCTCCCTATTGTTTCCGAAGCCGAAACCACAGCCCTACAATCCTCCGCCAGGACCTCCTCCATCCTCGTACGCCCCCCCACCAGGGCCACCTCCCTCTTCCGGACCCGCTCCCCCCGGATATAAGCTCGCAGCGGGGCAGTCGGTATGTACGCCTCCTGCTCCTGGCCACGCTGTGTGGCGTCGAACTGATAAACCCGGGTGCAGCACATAGAATCGAATGTCAGAAATGCTACCCGGAACGACTACGACAGTGCGGACGCCTTCTTTGGGACCGATGATCATCCGAAAAATCCATTATTCCCCGCCACCGCCTTTCCGCCCGACCATCAAGACTTCGGTGCCGACAAATGGGGGCTCGTCCAGCGAACGGATTCGACAACGAGTGCAACGAAAGACCCCGGCATGACGTCGATAGTCGTAGCGCTTGATGAGCCAACGCAGTGGTCCCGCGGGCCCAAACACCGACTCGTCCTGGAGGAGCGCGACACCAGCAAGCTTATGGCGCGCTACAAGAACCGCGGGGACACATTCCTCACGAGCAACTTCCCTATCATTGCGGGAAACTACAACTCTATCGACAAGGTAGGAGTGTACTTCGAGTTGACCGTTCGCCGCATCGAGGGGAACGCCACCATTGCTTTGGGTATGTACGACTTTTGCCGGCCAAAATACAGCGTGATTCAATTTAATCTGACCCACACGATGGGACATAGGGATGCAATCCCTGCCCTACCCCCCGAACAGGCTGCCCGGGTGGCACAGACAGAGCGCGGCCCTGCACTTCGACGACTGCCGGATCTACTTCGACGACTCCGAAGGCGGCGTAGATTACATGCAGGACGTCTACGATTCCCGTTCCAGGCGGTCTGTCCAACAGCCCTGCATCCCCGCAATCAAGCGCGACGACATCATCGGGTGCGGGTACGAATTCGCCTCGGCACGCGGCGGCCTTGGGTCGCTTTTCTACACGTACAATGGCAAACGACTTCCTACTGCCTTCACCGCCATATTTGATCCCACGAAGGCAGAGAGGACTGAGATCGATTACGACTCGGCGGTGGAGAAAGCGGTCGACGTCTACGCAGCGGTAGGCATCTCGGACGGCCCGTGCGCGTTTGAGATCAACTTCGGGCGCCAGAAGTTCAAATGGGAGGCGGGAAGGAGGAAGGAGTGGAGTGTCGATGGGATCTTGAGGCAGTTTGGGGACGGGCCGCCGGAGTACAAAGCCTGAATGGAACGTAGCACCCTTCTTGCTACTTGCGGCGATCTCCTGTATCTTCATTGTATCCTACCTAACTCGTACCTCGCTCAAGTTTTTGAATTTACGGCTACTTCTTAAGCACATTCCTGTCGATGGTCATTCGCCATCTATGCCGCCGCAGCTCTTTCTTTCGTCCGATTTTTTGTCTTCTTTCTTTCTTACTTCTTCCCGAAGCGGGGGGGCCCTGGCGCTGGGATGTAGATGTCGACGTTTCCGGCCCCGATGAACCCCTCAGCCTCGGCCAGATATCTACATGGTACATGGCGCAGGGTCTCGCATTCCATGTACTTTTTCAGATAGCATTTCATCCTCAGATCTATGGATTGTAGCTATGTAACTTGATACCCATTCTCGGTTATGATCAAGGAGGTAACTTTATATGATTGAGATGACTGGAAGCCCGGCCTGAGGCTGTCCGGGGGGTCGGTGTCGTTGGGTGTGGTTCTGGCTGAGACTCGCTCTAATTACGAAAAGATACAAGCGGCTGCTCGGCCGCTTCGCGGCCTCGCATCCCCTTTCTAAGTTCCTAAGAGCAAAATTTTGCCACAAAAGACTAATGAAGCAGCGAGGTCGGTGATTTCATGCTGCCGCAATGATAGATTAAAAGCGGAGTTTAAAAGGCATGGTGGGCCGCCACTTCAATAAAACGAACCACATGAGCAGATGGAAAATCATCGGGGAAATGTTAGCGCTCATTTGCGGGCGCCCCCAAAGATTCGGACCAGATGTGCCAAAAACGGTGTTTAAAAGGCCTCGGACAGACGGACACACGCTACAAGACGAGCCGCCGCTTCGCTCCGGCAAGTGAGGGAGGGGACGAAAAATAAGATTTCCAAACAACTGGACGACATTCAATCATTAAAAGTACAACATCTGACGGGAGCGGCAATGTAGAGGCGGGAAAATAAGCTGGGCTCCTGCGGAACTGGAGAAATTTTACGTAGCAATTCCCAGTATCGTGCCAATGACGCAGTAGAAGCAAAGTGCGGGTAACGGAGGGTGGAGCAGCAAAATGAAATGGATTGAATTCCGTAGAAGGACGAATATGCTGTCGCAGATTGCAGGCGAGAACATATCAAGAGGCATGCTGGGAAACCTAGATGATCTTTGAGGCAAATGAAATGAATGTCCCGGCAGTGGAAAGCGCCAACAAATCGAAAAAAGACCGGGAGTAGCCTTAGGTCAGAAGGAGAAATACATCTATGTTGACGCCCAGAATGAGAGGGAATAGCCAGCACTGACCTTCTAGAAGCACAAACAACAATTTGCAGCAGAATAAACCGGTCGAGTACGGGCCAGTGTTGGGAAGTACGAATGATTCAATCGGAGAAAGCCGTGCACAGCCTGGAGCCGGGACACTGCTATTTTATAGATGTTTCGGTGATACGACTACAGTGAGAATTTTGCGTAGGAATGGCCGCGGCACAGTAAGAAGACTGCTGCGAGAAACTGCGGTGGCCTGCGGATTGATTAACCAATGGTCAGCTGAAGAAAACCTACCCAGTCGCACCGGAATGGGGATGGTACACCAGGGGCAAGCCAACACGACATGCAGAGAGGGAAAACAAATGGAGATAATGCTGCATGGAGCAATTGCAAGTGGTTGAACACGAGACGGACCGCAGTGGCAAGAAAAACACAGCAAAAGGCCGTATGAAAGAAGTTAAATAAAGAGGATGCGCAGAGGAGGAGGGAAAGAGCAAGAATATATGGGGAAATAGCACAGCCGAGGAGCCATTTGCTTAAAGAACGGTTAATCTTACAAGACAGGCCTCCGCTCCGCTCCGGTGCATGCAAAGATTAATCACCGAGGAAACACGGCACGCGAGATGGTTTAAGATCAATTTATTGATAGATTGTACATGCAAATGGGATGATACCTATTGCACAACACCGAAGAGGCGAAAAGACATGGTCGGAACTGTGGAAAATTATCCCCAGCAAGCGTGCTCAGACAATCTGTCGATCCAACTGCGCGGTGCGCCGCAGTTGCTGCGATGTACGATGTACGGCACCGTAGATGACAGGCACCGGTGGAGCAGAAAAGAACACTCGAATTCATCGCCCATGGACTCCAGGAGCGTGAGGGGAAAGACCAACGAAAAATGGAAAGAACAGAGACGCCGGGACACAAATCCCGCGCCAAACAACGTAGCTTCGACAGGAGTGTGGGCTTGAATGGGCGATACGTTGTCGATAGTGTTTGGAGCCAAGCAGAATTGCGGCGATTAATAGGGACAGAAGGCAGGCAAAGAATTTGAAGCAACGGCCATCAAGAGACCAGAAGACTCGACCGAGCGTATAGCATGAGATGATCAGATCAGCGACGGAGACACAGTTGAATCAGATGGCTGAAGGCAATTTTTGAGGCATTGATAATTGAGGATCCAGGGCATGAATGGAATAAAAATTGAGCGAGCACGGGAAGTAACACTGGGCAAGTGAACCCGGGACAATTCATGGGGTCCTTTATAAGATCTCTGGGCGTCCGACCGGCCTGCGCCACAGTGAGAGACAATTTCCCCGGTGGCAGCTCGAAGGAGGCTGCTGAATCATGAGGCTCGCTCGCTCACCTAGAAAACCCAGACGGGGATAAGATTTCGCATGCGTCCGCGGTTGAACTGCGCTGCACAGTTACACGGTGTCCTGCGGCGAAGTTTTTTTGCTGTGCTCCACAGCCTGTAGCTCTCCATGGGTCCATTTGAGAAGTTGACAGCTCTGAACTGCGTAGTGCGCAGGCGGAACGGTGGCCCAGGAGCGGTCAAATGGGGCTAAAATACTTGACGAATCGATCAGATTGAGCAGGAGAACACAACGTAGAGGAAGGAGATAGTTGCCAATGGGGTAAGGACCACAACATGTCCCAGCGAAAGCCGTCCATTTTGTCAAAGAACGGTTAAAATTGAGCTGCGCCGTAGACAGCAGCAACTGTGTACTGTCAGAAAGAGACTGCGCACTGGTCAGCTGTTCTGCCGCAAATGAAAAGGCAGTGGTGAAGAAGCACAGAAATCTAAGGCTAGAAGGGGTTAATGCAAGAGGCAGAGCAGAGGAAATCCAAAAGGAGGATGGATATATGGAGCAATTGCACCGCCGAGCAAGCAAATCGTTAAAGAACGGTTAATAAAGAGGGTGAGGTGATGCTTGTTGCGTGTGAATTGTGGTACCGGTGCTTCGTTCCTCTGGTAATTCTTCGCTCATTCAAAGGAACCACTGAGACAATTTCGCTGAAGGATGAGTACATGTGCACGGATCATGTACTGTCTGCGATAGGATGGAATCAATGAATTGAAACTTGAAAGCACAAGGGAGAAGTACATCCATTCAATCATGATTTTTTCAGAGGAATCCTTTAATCGCAATCTGCGAGCATTTTCAAGTTGAAAACAGTTGGTGCCAAGAAATATCGGTTAAATGGCGATGTGTGAAGCGTCTTCTCGTAACCCAGCCGCTCCGGTGGTGATCTCCGTGATTGACAGTCGGAGAATGAAAAGAAGTGCAGAGATCACGATTCACACCGGAATTACCAAATACACCAGGCGTGCACGAGTACGGTAGGCGAGAGCTACGCGGTTCGATTCAGATCAGAAATCAATCAACGCAGTTCGCTTACAGAGATCACTGACATCATTCCCCCTATCTGTGTTCAAACTGTCTACCTCGACGCCCCAGATGTGCCCCAGACCCGTCCCCAGCCAAGAAATAAATGTCCCGATCACAGAACGAAGGCATCCTGGTACCCAGCGTGCCTTCTGGCATCCTGCGACGCATCAGTGTTCGCACTGGCGCCCACCATACACTTAGTCTGATAGTAATCACGGTCCGCTTGTTGGCGGACCGTCAAATTACGTAAAAGCGTGGCTGTGCCAACTCGAGTCCTTTCCTTCATATGGCAAGCAATACAGCTGGAATATATCTCAAAATATTTTCCCGGGTTCGTGAGGCCAACTGGATGATATCCTTCAGCGAGAGTTAAGCTTTTTACCCCGCCAATCCTTCAGAACAGGATCAACCCAAAAAATGATTAGCTAATCTATGGTTCACAAACTCGTCCGGTATCGTCTAGATAGCTGCACCAATTGCTTAGCTGTGAGGGAAGGACTGTCTCATTGGGGCATTTTCTATATGGTCAAATATTTGCAGAATTATTGCCTCAGAAGGTGTCCGAGAGCAAGGCCGCAAAATATTGATCGGTCGGCCAACAAGATGGTCGTGTTTACTAACAGACCCTATATTGATACTCACTTGTTCGTCATCAATATAGGTATCTGTTACAGAGACTACCATACGCTGGAATGCCTGCAACTTCAGTTCGCCATGAGATCGCAAAACTGCTCGGCTTTGCATTCCAATAATTGAATATTTATTCCATATGACGCAAAGTACGACGGGAAATTTCACGGTGTGTTTCTGGCCTCTTCTAGCGCAGTGAGGCAGTACAATATTGGGTCGTACTCCAAGAAAAACACTGACCATGTCACCTCGCGCGGTACTGCCCAGATCGAGTGAATTAGGGAGGTCTCTTCCCCTCCAAATTCTCCACTTGTCATTTAACTGCTACAAGTCCGCAACCAGACTTGCATGGTTCATTTTTCTGTTTTGACTTTCCCGGATGCATCTATCTCTTCTATTTCTGTGCTTTCATCTCAATAATGTCTGTATGGTTCACCACACTCAGCATTAATTGCCGTGTTCCAACGGCCCTAGGCAGAGCTAGGGAGGCTCTTACACTCAGCTAGCCAAGCCTATGCCTAGGAGGCCGGAATATTTAGTCTCTTATAAACAGACACCACAACAACAAAAAAGTCCTCGTGCCTGTGCTTTGTTGTAGTGAATAGGGGAATTCACGGTAGACATTATTTTCCCGTTTGTGAATAAAATGATCAAGTGATGGGATGAATAAAATCCTTGTTTGTGGAATAAATGCGTGATCACCCCGTTTGTTTTCCAATTATTTGAATTGTTCCCATCCTTGGCTTTGGAAGCTTGACGTCTTTGGGGCCTCGCCTCTGGCTTGACCTTGACCAGCCTCAACTCCTTTGGATTCCTTCTTCAATTCAGTAAATGCTTTGACCATGCTGTCACTCTCTGCACCGGTCTCTACAGACTTGATGTTTTTATTTGAACCCTGGGGCCTCCTTCAGCGACGTTTCTCAGGCGGGTGGTGGCGGTGATCTTCTTCTGTCTCATGGAACGCCGTCGGGAGCCTTAGTCTTCCACGTGGGCAACAAGGATCAGGCACGGGCCGTTTACTCATGCTGTGTAAGCACATGAATAAATTTTACAAACGAGTGTTTATTCTACAAACAAGATTAAATCTTGTTTGTGGAATATCTTTTGTTTGTAGAAATAATGGTCCCATCAGTTGAATATATTTATTCACAAACGGGAAAATAGGCCCTACCGTGAATTCCCCTAATATTGGGCTCAAATAGTAGCCATTAATATTATTGCACTTTTGACTATTGAGACTCATGCCTCAAACACAGCTATTATGCAATGTCGGAGTCAGAAACTTAATCAATCTGCTGAGGTTTGGTATGTTGAGTTTACTTGTGATGCAGAGTTCATTTTCCTTCTCAGACAGAAGAAAAGAGGGGCAGTACATAGTGCCAAGTGATTCTTTTTCTTTTTCAGCTCCAAGTCACCTAGCCTTATAATTGACTTATCTGCATTTTGCGCTGGACAATTTTGGTACTTAGAGTTTACCGTGTTGTGCTTAACAAATTCCCAAAGCCGTTGTTCTGAAGGAGGTGTTTGACTGCTTGCGTGATGGTCGAGTCATCTTCCCACACTTCTGCATTATTTCCGAGTTGGCTTGTGAATTTCACACATCAAGAGTTTTGTGTGTGCCGAGGTTCACTGTAATATGTTTGATGCTTCGCCAAGAATGGGAGGATTGCATCTCACAGCTGCTGAATGCTTTTTAGCGGGCCTTTCCATAATGATTTTTCTGGCCAGGCCTGGACAGGCGGCATCTGAGTTACACCAAACCTGACCCCCAGTGAAAAGTCCGCGAGATCGGGAGAGATCATTTGAGTTCGCAGTGCACATCAATTGATGAAGCGGAATCGGCTGAGATTATGAGAGACGAATTGAGCAGGCCCACACTCACAGCTCAATCGATCGCGCTGTACCTCTCCCCTCATCGGCCAGTTCACTAGCTTGAAGTCGACCGCATGGTGAGGCATCAATGCATCAAGTGACAGAGCTGCTGTGACAGCTGCCAGCGCATTCTGAATATTTTCACCCACCACCACCCTCGTCCCCTCTCCTCCCTGCGGCCATCTCTCGCCCCGCTCTGCCCATTTCCACCGCGGCAATGGCATGACACATACCCGAGCGCTCTTCGTCACATCGCCGACAGGGTTGCTTGTCGGGGTCGTCGCTTGTGTTGCCACCACCGGCCCCCGCCAGTCGATAATTCGCCACCGCTGGAACCGGAGACCCAAAAGGACTCCGAGCCCACCGACCTTTTGTAAGTGTTTCTATTTTCATTGCATTCATGCGCTTACCAATTCCTGCAGCGCTTTCTGTTGTCGTTGGGCCCCCTCCCCGTACTCTTCCACCCCCGCGGCCGTCTCTGCCGCCACCGCCACCTGCGACCACATCATCTTCAACCAAGAGCAAGACTGCTGGTTCGAAGAGAAAGCGGAACCCCATGCAACGTACACCACACCTCAGTATCTATCCTCCTCTGATTCCCAGTCCCTTCTGATTGATTTCTTAGGAATCTATACCTGGCTGTCTATGCTCTCGACGTGGGTGGCTCGACGGCCGAATTCAGTGAGCGGTGGAAGGCCCTCGAGCAGGAGAAGCCGCCCTCGGCTCTTTTCCAGGTATGACCAGCTCTACTCCCGGTCTGTCCCGCGTCTGAATTGCAACCTAATGTAGGCGTATGACAAGTATTCTAAAGAATTGGTTTGATCTTCTCATTCTGGCTGCGTTCCTGTCTAATTAAATCCACAGAAAAAGGCATCCGCCCCGCAGCCGTCGCTTGAGGACATTCGCAAACACATTTACATGGTTATGGGAACAAGCGCTGCAGTCTAGACGTCTAGGGATACATGGGGGCAATAATGGATTCGGATTGGTGCATTATTTATGTAGTAGCTTTTTAATACAACTCGTTTTCGCTCAGAACATCCCGCCCCTCTTCTGAATAAACAGCCCAGTTCATCTCAATCCATCCCATTCTGTGGATCAATGTACTGTTGGTCGGAGAGCAATTAAACGAGATTGTTTGAACGTTGGCGCTTAATAGCTCAACTGAGCTCGCGCGATACCGAGAATCAGTGCCACATTTGTGATCCTGTGAGTTGTTACGAGTTGCGGTGAGCCCATCTGTCAAAGTCTCGTTCTAACTCACATAATCTCACATGATCTCGCGGACTTTTGACTGGGCCTGACCATCAGAGAGCCAGAGCTCCAACCCATCAATTTCAATGTGGGTCCAACATGACCAATTTCTCGTGATTCTTGCAGTGGGTTTGTATGATACAAATGAGTATTTGTCCAAGTTCCTCGGTCAGTGATATTCCACAACTCGCTTTGATCTCGCTCACGCACCGTAGGCACACTCAACCGTGACAAAGTGGGGAACCAAAAACGGAGCCAGTTGCTGGTCATGGACATCCATGGTTGTCGTCAATATAAGAAGATCTAGCAGGCAAATCAGTTGGATAGTAATTGGACTTCTACTTCATTGCACCGCTCGCACCTTGCGCGCGCAAATTACAATAAGTTGCTTGGGCAGCCTGTTGTATCTCGCATGGTGTGTTGCCTTGCTTGTTATTTAACTGAGAATGTCGGTGACAGCCGGAAAGGACAACTTTTATAATACTGACGAGTGCGGACTGTTTCCTGCAGTTGATTCAAAGTGTGAAAACTCAGGAAAAAGCAAAGGACCAACTGTCTGAGCGTCTTGGGAGCAGTTAATAATGTAACTTGAAGCCAACGGAAGAAGTTGGAGTGGATACATGACATAGACACAAGCCGGGGGTGCAAAGAGCAAGAAGTTCAAGGTTGGTGGGAGAACAGCTCTTAGAACACCACAGAACATAGGTTGTATATGCTAGCGAAGAAGAACGGGCCGACTTGTGAATATGCGGACATTTTAATTGCTGCGTAAACAATGAATCCCGGAATCCCAATAGGCACCAGGATGCCTTCGTTCTGTGATCAGGGCATTTATTTCTCGGCTGGGGATGCGTCTGGGGCACGTCTGGGGTGTCGAGGTAGACAGTTTGAACACAGATAGGGGGAATGATGTCAGTGATCTCTGCAAGCGAACCGCGTTGATTGATTTCTGATCTGAATCGAACCGCGTAGCTCTCGCCTACCGTACACGAGCTAAGTACGCGGTTCGATTCAAATCGAACTACGTGGTTCAGCCGAACTGTGTAGCTCCCGCCAGCCACCGGAGATACCCGAACTACGCGGTTCGGCTCTCATTTCCTCTGCATGCAGTTTCTTCGCTTCGGTTAGCAAGGTCGACCACGAGAAACTGTTCCTAAGCTGCGTCATGGTACATCACAACCACATCATTGTGGATCCACCCGAATACCGAATATCTGAAGAAGACACTAGGTTTATTATGGACCAGCAGATTCTGCAAGAGAATCAAACAAGACACAAAGTACTGTACTGTACTATTTAATTCAATTCGTCGGTCACGCGGCACAGGCCCCCAAATCGACGAATAATTTCGCGCCTGACACAGGTCACCGAGGCTGGAGTGCGAACTTGTAAAAAAAGTCACAAAATCGCGAAAAAACACGTCCAAAATTAATTTTTTTCTAGATCTTCGCTGACGCGCCCTGATATTGGAATGGCCGCGGCGCTCACACACCTGCCATTTCTGACGTGATCGGAGAAACTCGACTTGTCCCGCTCCCACACGCACTCGCTCGACACTAAAGTACTGCGAAATAGAAACTTGCTGAGCGTGTGCCATTTCATTTATCTCACCTCAGAATCAAGGCAGCTGAGCTTAGAATGGAATTCTGGATGGCCTGGAGCAAAGCGCGAATTTCTTTTTGTGTCACGGTCCCCAGGGGCAAATCAACAAATGTGCAAGTTCGTTGCTCGATGTCACGGGTCACAGGGCGCGCGAATTGAATTAATAGTACAGTATCTGATTCTATCACGGGATTACCTCCTGCCATACGGGCCTTACCATTCTTATAGAGTTGTCTGTGATGGACAGTTCAAAACTAGATTAATTAGACCTTGTGTGCGCAATGCCTGAGTTTTAATTTATGTGACCTTGTAAATGAGTATGTCAGGTGAATGCAGACCGTCTGACTCGCTAGCGCTGTTTTTAATCAAACTGAATTCAACATTGAAGTGCAAAAATGCTGTGGGCGAAACATTTAATAAAATCATGATTTAGCAGAAAAAGTGAACAGAACATACATGATTGCCTTGAGATCTCGCTTGAAGCCTTGCCAAAATTGGTCAATTCAAAATTCCTAGCTGTACTCTTGGTGGTACGACATTGGAGAACAACAGCAACGATGAGCATTGAGCAGGGAACACAACTTAAGTAACTCTGCCGAGAGCCGAACCGCGTGGTTCGGGCATCTCCGGTGGCGGCGGGAGCTACACGGTCGTTCGAACCATGTAGTTCAATCGAAATCGAAATTCTACCTACCTACCTACCGAACCGCGTTTCGCCTTACCGTAGTTCAACTCCCGACTGTCAATCACGGATCAACGGTCCCTTGTGGAAGTGTCTAGAAGAGTCCGGGTTACAGTAGGTTACCGTACGTCCGTCTCGGCTCCACATCATCTCGAGGGATGCCATGATCTGGGGCACATCAATCAAATCAACCAGCAGCACACCGTATCGTACGGATACGGTGAAGAGGCCTAGTTAGAGGCCTGTAGCCGGATAGAGGCTGGCGCCGGCGTGACATTATCAACCATCAATCACTCGTTTGATGTGAAAGCTTAAAAGCGCACTCTGACCGCCATACAATATCCTAAATCATATATATCTCTCTTCCACTCATCGTCCACATCAGCACCGGCCTCCAGTGCCCTGAGGAAAATGTCGAATTTTTGTCCAAAACACGACCAAAAACACGTGAAACACCACAATCAAAGATTCACAGTGTCAACTTACTAGGGCCCCCGGTCACTACCTTGTATGTCCGACTAATCTCGGCTCCAGATCTTTTCGGGGATGGCTTCGGAGACGGCCCGTGATCTGGGGCACAGAAATCAAAAAATCATCCACCGCCATCACCCCTCAAAGATCTGGTGCAATTCAACCGCAAGACGTGCGATTGACTCGATTTCGTTCATCCCCGCCCCGTTTAATCGGATGAGTTCCCGTCTATATTAATATTATGGCCCTGACAATCTCAATCATTTTTTCGTTGAAATCTCACTAAAATCTCGCAAATTGTGGCCACTCTTCACTCTGGGGGATATATAATGATATGAACGGAACCTTCACGGGTGTTCCCAATTTTTCAGACCCTAGGAGTAGCTATATGACGCCAAGGTGCACTTCGTCACAGGTGTGACCTGCGAGTTGTGTCACATCGATCGCACGTCTTACGTAATACGACTAAATTGCACCAGACGTTATAGGGCGGTGCTCCCCGTTTTTTTTCCCATCAAATTCTGCCTCGATATCATCTCAACAACCCGACATTATTATCTCCGTATAGAATTACTGGGGCTGCTCTCTGTCTGAGAGCCCTAAAACACTGGGAACGAGACTAATGTCCGACCGCTTTTTGATGATTTTTGGGACCGTTTTACTCAATGAAATTGGCAGCTGGCCGAATGTTTTACTCTATTCGGTCGAACATTGGCCACAAAATCGCATTTTTTTTCTCCACAAATGTCCATTTTTCGCTCTGGCGGCGTACTCTCCTTGATTCAGCAACATTTGTTCGCTCTCGCTGTGCCAAGAGGTGTTTTTGCTCCTTCGGCAGGGATATTGGTCCCAAAACTTTTCTCGCACGCCGCGCGATTTACTTATCTGTACAGGACCTCACTCCTTCCAGAGCTCAATTTACTCATATGGGGGAGGAGTCATTTTGGACCTTGTTTGTACTCTACCGCGGCGGACATAATAGGTAGTGACCAGGGGCCTAACTTGTTGGTGCCCGAACCGATTTTTTTTTGCTCTTATAAAATCTTGGTTCGCAATGCAAGCCAAAAAGAATAGATTTGCGTAGACTCCCAGATTGTGTTGAACAACCGAACTTGCTTCCGTCGGTAACTGGGGCTGGGTATCCGCGGGCGTCTCTGAGCAGTATTATCGATTTGTCGGCTTCTAAAGCAAAGTTGCTCCCTATCAACTAATCCCTTAATCTCTTGCCTCGGGTTTACCTTTTCCAAGGACATTAAGAAAGAATCTAAGAATCTGAACAGGCAGTCCTCTTCCGTTTCAGGTTTCATTGGGCCCCTGTTTAGACCAAAATCAAGTCTGCTAAAAGCAGCCATCAAAAAAAAAAAAAATGCGGTTTGCCACTACCCGCCACGAGCCTATAAGGAGATGCACTAAGCTCAGAACGTCACTTTGCAGCCGCCATGATGACAGGATAGTGTAATTAGCGGCACGTATTGGATTTTTCTTCCTCTCACCATGGCTGTGGAAGTAGTTCTGACTTCACGGGTAACGCGTACGTTCGTTTATTGCCGACTGAGAGCCCTGCCCCTCCGCCTCCCCCTCAATATTTTTACACTTGACGTGTGACATAATTGATCGGGGTTGGGATCTGCTTACGAGAAACTAGGGTCGCAAGACAATTTCAGCTCAGGGTCTGGTCAGGCATGAAGTCGCCGCCGCTGTTCTTGTTGCCGTTGCCGTTGACGTGGTGTCGTACTTAAACTCTTGACATATGGTAACCCGGGGAGCACACCCTTTTTCCCCACAGACAATGTCAGAATACATTCTCTAGTACGCACTAACACCTCGCCATACTTTGCATTCTCATGCCTAATGATTGACTCTAGCACCGCGCCTATAGTTAGTAGCAAAATCAATCCCATCTCTACCTCTAATTTTGAAAAACACAGCTCGCCGGTACGCAAGCCAACTGGGCGTTGCTGGCGACGCTCACTGTACAAGTTTGTACGTAGCAGACTGTTTTTAACTTATTCGTTTTACTCTGGTCGAATTCCATTTGTCTAGATACATTTTACACTCGTTTCCCGAATGAACGGCGCTGCATAAAGATGCTAGGTGAGTCCCTCTTGCCATGCCATTCATTTTGGCACCAGCCAAACATTTTCCTTTCTTTCGACAGTGTACTACAGTCTTTCCTCTTGAGCTCGCCCAAACTGGGGTGTCGAGCCATTACGCGTACTGGGTCCTAGCTCTTGGGTGGGGCAACACCACCGTCTTGGAGATACTTCCGTGGTCCTGTCTCGCGACGCCCATATTCACTGGTATCAGTGAGTTTGCTCTTCCCTTTACCTCACTACCGCCATTTGTCGTATCATTGTGCTCGTTCGCATCTGATGTCTCCACTCTCCAGCGGCAGCCTTGGTGCAAATATTCTTTGCCTGGTCAGGATACTACCTGCCCGTTGAGGCGGAAAATCCGGATCCATTGAAAGCATATTTTCGCAGGCGGATATACCTTCTCATGCGCAAGACCGTCTGGGCGTGTGTCGTAACGGCTGTGGTTGTTCTGGTGAGCCTCCTTATACGGCACACTCCAAGAAGCATCTTTCTATTTACGCTGATGTACGCGAAACCTTAAGCTAGCACTAACGCAGGGTGTGACGATATTTTTCGTGGTCGCACAGTTCGCTCATGCGACGGCGTTGTCCAACGTGATGGTGGTCGGCGTCAAGGTGAACCATCCCTCCTTTTTCGATCTTCCCACTGGGGTCCACAAAATTACGCTGCTCAGGGAGACTGACTGTTCTATGTGTTTGATAGTCCTGGCTTATCGTCGCCGCCGTCTGCGACGTCTTCATAACAACCACACTGATTATTATTGTGCGCCCACTGTCCTTGCCTGCCGCGTTTAATTCATATTCTGACCCCCGTCAACTTTTGCTTCGAATAATGTACATCACAGTTCTTGCAATACCGCATGCAGATGCCCCCGGAAGAGCGCCGCACCGACACCTTCATGGTGAAACTGATGCTCAACACCGTAGAGACAGGCGCGGTGACGAGCGTTACCGCGTTAATATATCTTGTTGTGTTTCTTTTGTACCCGGAATCTAACATAGAGGAGACGCCGTACGTGTTTTCCGCCAAGTATGAGAAATACCCGAGTTGACTTAGCCACCCTGGAATGCAGGACGTTCATATTGGGGAAATTGCAAGTCTCTCCCCTGCCCCCGGGCCATATCGCTGACGTGATGCATGCGTTTTCAGATACGCCAACGTCCTTCTCTTCACTCTGAATGTGCGGAGATTTTGGAGTAACCACATGACCGAGGCGCAGCATGGAGTCGGCACTTTTACCTCAGTCTATGCTACATATGCTACACACACTGCCTCAGACTGCATTGACTCGTGTTGAGGTAGCTCTAGCTAGTTTTACTATTATACTTACTATCATCCCCCACCATCTTGGACAAACCTAGAACTTGGGCACACCATCATTTCTTGCGAGCGGGCAAGAAGATTTCGAGACTAAGTACTTATGCAGATCGAAACGGATCGCCGATTAAACCCGATGACCAATTTCTGGGCCGACCATGTGATCGATATCCCAGTCGCCCTTCTTTTGCCGCACCTCGTCCGCTGGAAATGGGACAAGACTGGCGACTCATAAACCTCGACCAGAGCGAGACGTTTGAACCCTGGGGCAAACTTGGCGAATTCCTTTTCGACGGGTCTCCCAATTACCTCAATTAGGGATGGACACGGGTAAACCCGCGGGTTTCCACGGGTCTGACGTGTCGACCTTGTAGCGCTGGAAATTCTGACCATGGCAAAAAAAAAATCAGGCCAAACGGTGCAGAAATGAGCTAGTTATGTTTGCATCAATTCTCCGGGCATATCGGGCAGCCCTTGTGCCCATAATTGGTAATCTATGTGACGGGTACAGTCACGGGTTGTCACACGGGTCTGATTTCAGTATTTCGTCCCCAAAACTGTAACCAGTGGGTCTATTTAAACCAAACTTGGTTCAGAGGGTGGCTGGCACTCCCCCCATCCTTTCTATCTACCTCTCCTGGCCAACCCTCAAAAATTACCTATGTTATATCGCCATCAGTCCGAATTGATCAAAAACCCGTGTCCATCCCTAACCTCAATACGACCCCGCGGACCACTCCGAAGCTTCCCAACCGCAACAGTCCAGCTCGCCCATTTAGGCCCGGAGCCCCGTATGGCACGCTTCGCAGAGGTCGAGCGACATACTTCCCGCAAAGAGCTGCTCAGAGGTGTGCTTGCTGTGTGGTTCCGACTCATCGTAACCTGACTGATGAACTTGTGCGCCAGCTCCATTTTGGTGAATCTTCGGCTGGAAATGATCCAGGAAATCTACTCGAACGTGGAAGATATCTTGGACGTGGTGTGTCTGAGTGTACGTGCCAATCCTTCTGGGATGCAGGGAGGCAGGAGTTATATCGCCATGTCGAAGTCACAGCTGCCCGCTTTTCGTGGGCGGACGGTCGTATTTTCTGGTATTTTTCTGAGGAACAGAAACAGTTCCTGATCGCCTGACCAAATTAACAATAACGTTAACGATGAATGCATCAGGAAACTAACAAGTACTCATCGAGAATTTGGTAACAATACTTCAATGAGAAATTTAGTGCATCGAGGACGTAGGAGACGAAGATGGACATGGGCTGACAAGCATGCAGTCGGTTGTGATTCAGCGCGTGCAATTACCGAGACGCATATCATACGCCAAGAGTAAAGGCCAAAGCGACAGTATGCGACATGGTCTAATAGAATGGAACCGTCCTGCCAATATAATTCTGGGGGGAGCTCAATATCTGGGCGTTGGGCCGGGGCGGAACCCAACTTATTTCAATCCAGTTGGGGGTCAAAATTAACATGTCAAAGCTATCGCAGCACTTCAGGGATCGAGGATAGGAGGAGAGACGCAGCGACGCACCATGTTCCTCGAACCGAGCCGAGGAAAGAGTGTTGCGTAGAAACCATCCCTATTTTTTATGTCGAGCTCCACGGTCAGCGAAGAGTCCAAAGAAAGACCTGCCAGCGTGGAGTAAAGCTGGGCGCAGCCTGAGGCACCGACGACGGTGGAGTACGAAAAGTCAAGGGTGACTCTCCGGACGCGGGAGGAGGCGGTCGAGAGAATATCGATTGCCATGGCCAACGAGCCAGTAATGTGGATATGAAGGACCGAAGTTTTGAGAATAGAGAGAGATCCACTCTCGAAGCACTCTGGGGTGATGTCAGGGCCGGAATCGTCGTCCATTCGCGAGTATCAGTACGATCCAGCTGCAATGGGCTCGAGCAAAATTTTGGAGGAAGAACGACGGCGGAAGGGAGAGATGGGATCGGATGATGTGTGTTAGCACGATAAATGCAAGTGGCGTATGTTAGGAGAGCATGTTTCCCAGAATGGTAGAAAAATGGCGGGCTCGGGAGTTTGGGTGTCCAATTTCACGCGCTGGAGACTGGGCAGGCTGAAGAGCTGTGCAAGGGGCAAGCAAGGGGACCAAGGGATTGGGAGGCCGGAGTCGGCCAAGGGGCGTAGCTTTTAATGGATATCTTGTTGAGATTGGTAAACGGGATGTCGGAAATCTTAGCCAACGATCCAACCGGGAGCATTCTTTCGTCATATCGACGGATTCGAAGTCGACGGATGTGTGGGATAAGGTGCGGCGATGCACTCAATGTCTTTTCGATGAAAAGGCACCGATTCTTTGTATCAAGGCATATATCTCGGAACAGATGATGCTGGGCTGCGAACACCCAAGATTGGAGACCAAAGCACACGCCTTCAGGGCCGCCCTCGATTTGACGAGATGCGCTACGAATTGGTCTGCCAATGCCGAGATGAGAAGAGCGTTCGGTTAGGTCATGGTACGAAGGATTTAGGACAACAATTGACCGAGCTTGAGATTCTGCGCCGCGGCAACTGCGCAGAGACGACGGTGGGGTCTGTCAAGGATGGACCGCCGATTAAACCCGACGATCAATCAGTGATGGTACTCACAATCTTTCTCACCAACCACCACCGCGCTGGCAATGAAATCCTCATCTGAGCTGCGTACGCATATCGACGAGCTCAAATCCGCCATTGACACACAGAAACGGGTTCTCCGAGACTTGGAGAACAAGCGGAGCCAGGCTCAGTCCGAGTTAAATTCCAGGCTCGACCCGATGGCGCATTTACCAGTCGAAATTGCATCGGATATCTTCCTGCACTGCGTACCTACCACTCCTCGACCAGGTTCGCTCACTGCACCGATGGTATTCTCTAATATCTGCCAACCGTGGCGCAGTATCGCACTCTCGACGCCATTCTTGTGGGCTGGAATCCGTCTGGAATTTTTGCCACGCGGTGCTAAGTTCGCCAAACTCTGCAGGCTTTGGATTGATCGGGCGCGAACTCTGCCCCTGTCCTTTTCTCTGCATGGTTCTTTAGACCGGCGTATAGAGACCCTCGTCCAACGGTACAGGGTCCAGCTGCAGAATCTAAAGCTGTTCGTCCGGACTGGCGACGATCTTCAGCGGCTACGGATGCAAGGACTATTGCACTTGCTGAGAACATTAACAATCGGCGCCGACGAGACGAACTCTGTGGAAGCCGACTTCCTGAATGCGGACGAGTGCTTGGAGATACTGCGCACGGCTCCGGAGCTCGTGGAATGCGCCTTTGACGACGTGTTTTACGAGCAAGATATCTACTCAGCCGGGTCACCCTTGCAGCCATTGACCCACACGTCACTGCGGGCGCTCCGTCTTGGAATGCCCCAAAGTCGCGCTATTGAAGGATACCACGGCAACAGCGCCTTCATTTTGCAATACATTACCCTTCCCTCCCTCAAGCACCTCGAGATCGCCGACTTCGACATTACCATCCACGACTTCATTTCCTTCCTCACGCGCTCGGCCCCGCCATTGGCGTCATTACGCATGGTTATACCGACAGCCGACTGGCAACCTCACGTTGTGGTCGAATACTTGCACCCGATTCCCAGTCTCGCAGACTTGGAGCTGTTCTATTTGAACCCAGACGATGAAGCGGACGACGACTCAGCTCCTTTTCGTACCTTCTTAGAGGTCCTGGGAGCCGCGGAGAATTTCCTCCCGAATCTCCGTAATCTCACGCTGTGGGCGTGCTTTTCCGAGCGCAAGAACTATGTGACCCTCATAAGCGCTCTCACTTCTCGGCGCGCATCGTCCCATCAACTGCTACAGTCTTTCCGGCTCATCTTTCCACTTGATTATCATCGCATTACGGCAGTTCGTCAAGGACGGAATGCAGATCCATGTCGGGCCCTAGACCGGTAACCGATCTGTCTACGGGAATACTGTCGGTAGACAGACCGGTCGATCTGGGCTTGAATTTAGATGATACGCATTTCGCCTCATTTCACCACGTGAAAGTCACGTTTGATGCCCTATCAACATAGCCACAACCGCCGTTTGCCATCTGAGGCAGGCAAACCTGCACCAAAATGCCTCAAAAAAACCCCGGCACGCAGGGAATAATGTCTATTTCACAAATTCGGAGCTTTGATATTTTATTTCTACTGAACGGGAGGTACTTACTCGGAATTCGGATTTATCGGGTTTACGTCCCAATTTGGCAAGTCGTGATTTTCACGTGAGGAATGACGTCGACAATGCGTATCATCTGAATTCATGAAAGGAGTTGGCCGGCAAGCGGCGGGGCACAAACAGAATTCAGAACAATTTTCCTGCAAGCCTTCTATTTTTTGGACAATTACAATTGTGCACACTCTGTATACTCAAAAAGAAATGGGATTGAGCAAAGTTGATGTAAGCACTTGCTGGATGAAACTTGAAGTGAGTGGCCAGCAAGCGACGGCGCACAAATTTAAATAAAAAGGATTACATACAGTTTTTCAGAGCTCAGTTGACGCTTGCGTGCTGACCAGCTCACATTGACTGTGTGAACTTCTGACTGCCGAAGTGGCCGGAAGATTGGGTGCACTTATTGAATGATCCAATGATGCCCTAGTTGGCAGTCACATGCTAATTTCCGGACATTTTTGGTACTCAAGAGCACGAAGTAGCTGATTCGTGGTCAAAGGGCCGTTTGCGCGACAAGCCGACATGGTCCATCGCAGGAAAGTTGCGTTCAGACAAAGGAAGATCGCAACTCACGACACTCTCTGCATCATCGGTGGCAGTGGATTGATGCCCAAGTCACATGTAAATTTAGGCAACATTTTCGGTACTCAAGAGCACAATCAGAACTAAAGTTCTGTTTGTGAAAGACCAGATCGACCGGTCTGTCTACCGACAGTATTCCCGTAGACAGATTGGTTACCGGTCTAGTCAGGCCCCAGAGCCACAACTTCGTCTGAACATGGTAAGCTACAGTGCGAAAGACATTCCCCTCCCTTGACCATCTACTAGTGTTATTTGTCCGGAGACATCAATCTATCAGCAGAAGTTCCTTCCGCCCTTCGACGCGTATTCTTTCTTGGGGCGAAAATGCACTGGAGCCGATGCACAAAATGCTTTGTGAGCTGAAACAGACCTGCACTCCAATAAACTTCATCGCTACTAGCAAGAGGCGAAGTCGTCATGGAATCGGAGTTCAGCGTCGTACGTTTTACCAGCCTATCCCCTCCATTTTCGTTTTCTTCGTTCCCATGGGTCCCCATGGACGCTGTGTGAACCGTAGGGCCAACTGCTCTCAGTTCGAGGGCAGGTCGTATTATCTGTTCAATTCGGGCGACAGATGCTGGTCTGGTTATACCTGAGTGTATAGTCTTGAGGTATACGTTATCGCTGAGGTCATTGATCTGTTGGGGCGGGTCGTAGTTCCATCTTTTGGGCGGCGTTGGGGAACATTATCTCAATTGTGCGCTCAAGAAACGCCTGTTCCCCTGTCTTTAAACCAATCCCAGTTGGAAGCGGCTGTTCCAGTGAAGATGCGCGGACAGCGTATAAATCACGAGCGTGTTGAGTATACAGCGGATACAATATGGTTTAGTTTAAAATACAGTGCCCGTTTCAATTCCAGCGATCAGCAGATTTACTTCTTCTCGCCCATTCCGACGGCGTTTTTCGCCTTCGTAAGCAACGAGTCGTCATTGTGGTTCGAGTTTGAGGAGAACGTGTCACCGACTTTCTGGCCCGCGCTCTTGTCGGATTGGGGCTACAATGTGGAGGCGATGCTGTCTCCAGTACCCTTGAAGTGATCACCAAGTTGCTGGGTGGTCGACTTCTGGCTGTCGGGCTAGGTGGTGTTCGATTAGACACTGGGACGAGGAGCTGAACACTGTGACTGACCTTCAGAGCAGCGCCGGCTTTGTCGGTGAGAGATCGGCGACCAGTGTCAGACATGTTGTGGATAATACTGTAGGGAAATCAATTAGGGAAAAGGACGGTCTTGTGCAAGAGAACTCTCACAAGTGGTGGGAATGTGGTTGGTTGTGTGGACAGGAGGAAGAATAATAATGCAAATGTACGACGCTCGCCGTCCTTTTATACAGCAGTATTCAACAAATCATTCATGACGTCCCGCGAGGAGCAAAGCAGCCTGAGCAACGAACGACTGAGAGCCCCAAACAGCCCCTATGTCCGGCCGATCGTGAGGGTAATATACAAACTCGTCAGTCAGTCTGTATGATCTTCTTCGTCAGTGCGATCGGTAATATTCGTCAGTGCCGTCAATTCTCGTCATTCTGTCGAGATGTTGGCGGCAATCTGCTCAGTTGACCAGATGTCGGCGATGTCACTGGCCGTCGTAGTCACGGCAATGTCCGGTAGAACAACTTCAACACCCAGCCCAAATCAAGCCCAAATACTGATTTGGACTGCGCCAACACGGTCGCGAACGGGATGATGCCGTTGTGAGGGAGGAATTTGTGGTTCGCGATAGGGTTTGTCGTCAGGAGACCGCATCTCCTCAACTTGAAATCCCCCGGTAAGCACCCACTCTCCCCCGACACAATTTCGCATCGCACGTGGAACCAATGGGTACAGTCTTGTTTCCCCTCGATATGTGCGGCAGTGCCATAAAAGCGGTGCGTGCCACGCCGGACTTTGTATACATTTCTTTTTTAATTGAGTCTGCAGGGCGGTTTATATTTTATGTTTGCTACCTACAGACATCGCTCATTGTCCCTTGAGATCTTTCTGTGTATTCTGTAGATTGTAGATCTCCTATGAGCTTGAGTGTTGCACAGAGCTGGATTTGCCAGAAATATGGCGATGGACAAGATCTTCATCACTTCAACATCACTCATGGCAATTCGTAGCGTGCCCCAATTTACATGTTCAACATGTAAAATGCAAGGGTGACCTGTGTTCTACCCACTACCTCCAACCCATTTCGGACGGTTGAATTTGTTCAGGATCTTAAGGGTGCGAGTAACTCTCCTTTCCAGTTATTTGACGTGACCAACGTTATTCTAAGGGGAAAAATACACAATAACCGCAGCGAAGGAGGTAATCCCTTCCCCAGGGAGTGTTGGAACCCCGGCATTAGAAACTCTTCGGCACTCAAGCTGACTCGGCTCACGCCACTAGTGAAGATCACTAGCTCTGAGATTCGGTATGCTGAATGTAGTATACTGTTCTGATAATTGCGCAGCGTCTACAGTGCGCCTTCCCCCCGTGACGAAAGCTCCGATGACCCTACCTTTCACCCCATGGCTTCCTCACCCATCGCCGTCTCCGAGATCGTATGGGATCGAGTTCTCTACATTGTCATGATTTCGGACGAGTTTCCCCCTACCCGCTCCTACACCCTGGCGGGCGTCCTTTCTAAGATGGACGAGGATCGCCACGCCATGAAAACCAACTCCAGATGACTCAAGTTCTTTTTGGTCTCCAAAATATTCTATGTAACGTCCGATTCTTCTCTACATTTATTCTCTGCTGATTCGTTCCTCATGATCAGCGACTGGCGCTCCCTTATTTATACCGTGACCCGACTTTCTGGAACAACGCGAGGCCCCAAAGACTCAAGGAGTGCCTCTGCGCACATTCCTCACTTGGAGTGCATGTTCACGAAATCCGCAGATACGGCCATCCACCGTTCTGTGGCTCGGAGACTCGGAGGCCCAACTCGGCTCCCATTTTCTTGTACACTTCTCGACTGGCCAGGCTCATCTCCGACTCTGGTGACCCTCCCGAGATGTGTGATGTGTTCGAAACCTTGGCCAATACCGCTGGTGCCACGCTCACGGAGATGTCTGGATTTCGTGTCAAGCCCAACGACTTCCACATGCCCAGCGACCCCACCCTTTCATGCATTTCATGGTGTTGCGGTCGTTGAAATGGAAACCCCTTGATCACCTTCTCCAAGGGTACACCCGGACAGTTCTCTGCCGCTCTGCCCGCGCTCGAGTCGCTTGATGTCGAGTCGAGCTAGATCTTCTCCGCCCTCCAACAATTCGAGTGAATGACCTCCTATTCCTCCGCTTTTGCTGCATTCCATGGGCTGACTCAACATTTCATTTCTCAAAGCCTGCCAATGCTCCGTCGTTTCGTACCCGACGAATGGATCAAAGCCCCCGCATACGACACGTTCCTGGTGCGCCACGGGCACAAGTTGACGGACATATCGCTCTCAAACCGGTCGATACAGGAGGCCCACCTTGAATAGTTGTACATGCCTGCGACGACATTCTCAACTCACTACGACGATCGCGATTCGGGAAAGTTGAGTCAAGATTAAGCAACGATCGCGAATAAACTAAAGATTGTCGATATCCACGAGAGATGCGCGTATTCAGGCCATTCCAACTTGAACTCCTCGGGGTTACGAGCAACCGGTACTAGATCGGGGCAAAATATCAGCAAAACTCACAGTATGGAGTTGGAGCTGCACACCTGGAAGTAGTGTGTTGGTCATCTCTGAGCAAAATTTGTCAGTTTTAAATAGTCCAGCACCAAAAAGAAATGGCGCACGAGTAGTATACGGGGAAGGAAGTCGAAGAATGCGAAGAGCTGGCCATGTTGTGATGATATAACTCCGTTCTAGAAATTGTATTAGTACAAACCTACCGAGCCACCGATAAAAACCAGATACTCAATGAAATCTACCTATGGATCGCGTGCTGATTGCTTCGGGTGCATTGAGGGATCTCTGGGCATGAAATGTCAGCATTGTAATGGATTATCACCACTGCGAAACATACGGGAAGAGATGGAGCTGCTGCTCGAGGGCGGCTAGTTGTGGCGGATAGCTCATCGGTTCGCCATACTGGGCACACGGGAGATTGTCGGAGGAAGCTCCGGTTCAGTTTCAAATGCCGGGCGGTAGCCACCGTGGTGCGGCTGATACGGGATCGACTGCGCAAACGCGTCCGGGAACATCATACTATCATCTTGAGATGTGTGACAGTGTGCCGAGCCGAAGGAAGGCGCTTCATTGTGGGTGGGAGCCGAAGGCCGGGGTAATGGTGTTGATATACATGGGAAAGATGTGTTAGAAGCTTGCCTGCATCAGGAATGGTGAGGGAAGAACAGAGCTGAATGTGTGAACACATCGAATTGACTATCATCTTGGCTCCCTCCCCTGACCCCGTTCCATCCCAACGCGTCGGTGCCACTGAAGTTGCCATACCGCCAATGCGTGCTTGCACCGTACATGTGAAAGACAGCTGGGAGAGGGTAAGGTTGTCAGCACCTGTCTGTTGGGCTGGAAGAGGATGAAAGCTCACATGTATCGCACGACGCGCTCGGTGTGGGACGGCGGTGTCGAAGCAAAGAAGCAAGTGGCGGGATCACATGGATCCGCGGCATCCACCGAATTGGGATGATCGCTGCCGAGAGATCTGGACTGACGAGCTTGCACCGTTGGCTCCATCGACTGACGAGGATTGAACCTCGGCTATCTCGGCTGACGAGGATTGAACCTCGGCTATCCAGACTGACGAAGATAGCGATCAAACTGACGAAGATGTACATTCACACTGACTTACGAGTTTGTATACTACCCGATCGTGATTGCCGGAACCACAGTCACGCGGGTTGTGTTCAAATTTTCGGCGAAGTTGCACCGTCAGGAATGCGGGAGGGTTTAAATTGTTGAAGCTTGTGCACCGTCTTTCTCGGACTTTCTAGGCTGAACCAGTCATTTCTTTGCTAATCGGGCTTGAACTATTACTAACGATAAAGGTCAATATTTGAACACCGGCGCAGACCCATTTTAAATTTTTTACTAGGATGGTAAGGAAGATGCAAATGGAGCCTGTTGGAATTCTGAGTCCATCGCTCGCTATCTCCGATGCCGTTGTTGCGCCGTTGACTGGCGTGTTAAGGCAATAGGTACTGTGCCTTGCCCTCTCCCCTTCATTTACGTTATTCTGTGTTGTTCTCTCCCCCCTTTGGTAAAATACTCCCCAGTTGGTTTAATTCACCTACCTTTAGTTTAAGTAGTTCCTGGCGGATTGTAGTATAACTACTGTGTAGTTCTCGAATGAATCCCCTGCGTGTTTGCGAGGGTCTTCTGCTATTCCCGAGTAAAGGCCGCGGCTTCCTTTATTTCAACAGAGCCAATGCTCGGAGACTTGGGCGCAGCGCATATTAAAATGTTGGGCCGTGTGGTTGAGACGTCCTCGATCACCCCCCTCAAATTGAGTGCGCGCTATTTCCAGATATGCCAACCAAATGTAAGCACCGTTTGTGGTGTTCGGACGGAATTGTACTATTCTTTTTCTTGCATGTACAGAAAAATAGAGCCATCGGAATTCATGTCGACTCGTGTGTCTTATCCCGATTTATTCCTCCTGATTTCGGGCTTCCCCGATGGTCTCATACGCGAGTATACGCTAGACATCGCTTGCCTTTGGTCCCTGCTTCCCTTCCAGTTGGAGGGTGGATCACATTTAAAACCGGGTTGAATTGATCATTCTTCTCAGGCCATTCTTCTCAGGCAACCTTTTATTTACAAGTGTATTCTCATCCGACATTGAATAAATTCGAAGGTCGAATAATGATAGTTCAAAATATAATACAATGTGTGTTTAAACTCCAGCTTGACACTAGTAAATGGAGGACCGGGAAAGTATGTAGCTCGTGGTTGAATTCGCGCTGGCACTGGTTCGAGGGCTCCTCCGAGTACACTTCAAGCCAGAACCTTGGGCCTCGAGGGTGCTCAGCATATACACAATGTCCGGGTCAGTGGTAGTCGCCTGTCACTTGCTCCCGATTGCTTAAGCAGAATGTGTCGAGACAGTCCGGTGATGCTTAAACCGGATTAAGCCGCTTAAGCTGGTGTAAAAAACTGTGTATAGGTGTACACTGGATACATATATACTATTATTAGGATTCCTGGCTTGAGCTGCTTGAGCAGGCTGTAGCTTTTCAATATTCCGGTGGGAAAGGATGGGGCTTAAGCTGCCTCAAACAGTTGAGTGGCTTAAGCCAGCTTGCACATGAAGTGGGTAAGTGCACAGTAGTGAAGAAAGCTCTGAAAAAAAACTCAAACTGGTCTTAGCAGATTCAGTATGCACCACACCTCAAGGGTGTGAAATAAATGCCAAGTTCTGCACCTAGTTTCCAAGTTAGTTGTCATTTACCTGTACCGGTGGCAAACCTGCCAATTCATCAGGAGGGGAGCTGGCGTCCTCGGGGAAATTATGAATAAGACACAGAGGAGATAAACAACGAATGCCACCGCCGCATTGGCTCACAATGATGATTCACCGTTTTGGTTGAAGCCTTCGTGGTAGAGAAGACCAGGATTGTACTTAGTAGCACCCCTAGGCTCTCGAAGATCAGAAAACATTGCGGCTGTGTCTTTCACACAAATGACAGAGACAGGTGGGAACCGGGAGCAGTGCCAGCGACAAGGATGGGGGAAAAGACAAAGAGCCGGTGTCACACAAGTGTCACCAACGCCTGGCTGATTGCAGATCATACCGCCACTGATGGGACTCTCTCTCTCTGCTCCATGAGTCCCGAATCCATCCCGTCTGCCCTTCCAGTGCTAGGGCTGCCGCCTGTTACCGTCGCGACGGCTCGATGGCACCTGTTGAACGGGTGCCGTGCCCGTCCTGTCGGAGATCTTGGACCTCCCTCTACGGTGCGTCAAACAACGGCCGTGACAGTTGTTCAACGGGTGATTTGAATCTGGTTTTAAACTGACCACTTGAGCAGGAATTTCCAGTTTAAACAGTTGAATGCTTTGAAAGCCGCCTCATTTAGTTCGAATATCTCTCCCCAGATCTGTTGACCAGAAATCGGTGTTGCATGGCTATTGTTGTGATTATCGGCAACAACCGAACATGACTGCCAAGGTTCAACACACCAGAAGCTTGCACAAAGACCGAAGAACAGCGGGGGTGAACATGTAACTGGTCAATTGAAGACATTGAAGACATTCTATACCCATATGTGAGTCGAGATGGGGTCAAAATTGCAAGTTGAATTGGAACCCAACCTGTTACCATAATCACGGCCGCCATGGCCGTCCCGTTGCCCGTCCTGTCCCGTCAGAGGTTTTGGGATGCGAAAAAAGGCCGTCAAATTGATGGCTGCTGTCACGGTAACGGGTGGCAGCCCTATCCAGCGCAATACCGGCCTGCCACTCAATAATCTCACACTGGGGGCAATTACTGATGCATATGAACTTCATATGTGTCAAATGCATATGGTCTGCATTTGATGCCCAATGCACAAGGTTGCCTTTGACTTTCAAAGGCCGCCTTTGACACAGGCCTTGTTCCCCCACACAGGAGCACAAAGCATGCAACAAAGCTGCTCTTTGTCTGTCAAAGGCAGCTTTGTGACATTTGTTTTACTTGCAGACCATATGCATTTGATGCATATGGTTTTCATATGTGTAGCCTTTTTCTCCCAGTGTTACCTGCTACCAGGCCATTTCTTACCCTGGCAGCACTCACTTGCAACCACTGCCAATTTCCTGCCAATGCCACCACCAAAATGCCACCAAAATGCCACTGCTCACAGCTGCCTCGGATGATGTTGTTGGCCAGTGTATTGATCTCGGGCTGGTACCACTCTGCCGGAAAGTGAGTGGCATAAGCAATGAGGTCCAGGTATGAGTCTGGGTAACTCATAAATGCAGCTTGCCACCAAAAATCTAGTGTTTCAATGTTAAGCCCTAAGTTACTGCTCAAGTTGCTTGTTTATGTTTGGTGTGTTTTTTCCGCTCGAATCACTTAAGCCAGTGAAGACAGCTCAGCTTGAGAGAGTTAAAACATACCATTGAGCACACCATATATACAATTTTTGCTGGAGCTTAAGGTGCTTTAGGCAGCTTGAGCATCCACAGCTTAAGCAATCCTAAGCAGGTTTATATACAATTTTTGCCGGAGCTTAAGCTGCTTTAGCCAGCTTGAGCATGCACAGACTGTCTCAACGCAGACAGCTTAAGCAATCCTAAGCAGGTTTTATCATACCAATGCGGCCTGCATTGCAAGCCACCAGGCAACAAGGTGTAGCCAATGCCGTATTTTGCTTGTTTAAGGTGAGGCGGGTCTTGCGATAACATAGATTCGAGGCTTGAAGGACCTGTACTTGATTTGAAGGAGGTTTGGCATGGGTTTGAAGAGGACATAGCCCTGAGGAAGACAGACACAGTTTGGGATATAAAGACTTGAGACTGGTAAGAGAGCTTAAAGACGAGGGTACATGTTTAAGGAAGATGTGTAAGAAAGCTTGAGGAAGAAAGGGGATATATACTTGAGGTAGATGAGACAGGCGTGTGGAATATAGGATGGCTCTAGAACCACCACACTGGAAGAATTACTTGTAGGGAGTAGGACACAGGCCCTGGCAATAACAGCCAGTCACGATGGCATACAAGTTAATGTTGGATTCGAGACTTGATTTGGATCCAAGAATGGCAGGGGCGCAAGTAGAACCCGTGGATGAGGAGCAGGGATGTTCAAGAGACGGGCACACATGCGGGTGGCTCGCATACAGGAACACAGCCTTGGCTGGCAGGCAACAGAGGACACAAAAGTGGTGGAAAGCATTGAGGAGGCCGGAGAGTACTCATGAATAATCACTGCATTTTGACAGGTTCTGGACCCAACTTAGCCGAGGTATGACGAGCTGGTCGCGAGGTGCCTCGGCTAACCTCAAAACAGCTGTGTCAAAATGCAGTGAATGTTCTCAGATCCAACAGGTCTCGCTGGGCAGACCAGAAGAAGGGAGGAAACGAGATGGTGGAGGGAGAAGGCAAGAGTGGCACAATCACAAAACGGTTGCAACTTGTTTACTTGACTGCACTGACCTTCAGCTATTTCTCCGCTGATCACTGTGTTAGTGCAGTGCCCTCATCGAGACTCCAAAGCCCTCAAACCCCCACTGCATACAAAAGTAACCTGTTTAATCAATAAATCTGGAGACACAGAAATTATGTGTCACTGACTGTCTAATGCGCGAATGGGGTCCCAGGGCAGTTTTTGTTGCACTGGAGCACTTTTAATAGTATGTGCAGAACATTACAGAGCATCATTGTCTGATCTTTGGAGTACCATACGAGGTACATAGTGGACTACGTCATTTTAGATGTAATAATGGGTGACTTCCCGTAAGACAAATCTGTATTTTTCAGATACTTTGCGGTGCCAATGATGGGAAGTATGCAAGTCAATCAGCATTGTCAAACAACATGTTGCTCACTTGCACTCACTTGGCATGGTCCTGCAGGTCGGTCTTAGTCGGAGGGGTGCTCAACAAGAAACACACCAAGGCAGCAATCCAGTGCAGGTACGCGCAAGGGGCCGTCGTTAGCGCAATCGGTGAAATGCACTGGGTACCATATGCTAAAGTATGTGATTTTACACACTTTTGTCTGATGGGAAGTCACTCAAATGTATAATATATCCACCTGTGTCTCTTGGACTCAAGTCTCAAGCCTCAGGCCACTTCCAAGCTGCAGAAATCTGTCCTACACCCAGTAATTGCCTTGCTCAGTTTGCAACGGCTTCGCTCCAGTTGCAGGCCGCCCTGCCAGCAGCTTAAGACCAATTATAATCCCAGACAATGTCAATACCTAAATCCGGCTCAATCCGTTGTCACTAATTTGGGATTTTCCAACAGATGCAGCAGCAGTCAATCGGTGTATCCTTCCCTTTGCCTTTGGAGTTGAGGCTCACATATTCCCATTGAGACAAGTGGTATAAACAAGACACCTTTTCAAGAAGGATTCTAATGACATGGTATATACACTATTTGCACAAAGGACCATGAATGGAACCAATCTGTGAGGTGTTCTCTCTTCGCTTCACGAATCATACATGGACTGTTCCTGCTTGAACAGATTCGGAAGTGTTATATGCAGCAAGCTGGCTGCCAATGGCCCCGCCGGTGCTGCCCTGAGTGGTACTGCCAGTACCAGGAGTGTACGACATAGGTACTGATAAATTGGTGCTAGTGGGAGCAGAGAAGGGAGTGTTGGCGATGGAGCTTGCCCAGACGTTCATATGCTTCTGACTTGCGGCAATGTGCGACAGGATGAGGAGCATAGTCACTACCTAGAAACATAAAGAATCAGCTCCGAGCTCACAGGCTCAGGAGAGAACCCGGAAACACACGGATAAACGAGTTTAAGAATGCAAAGGCTGCGAGCGCAGATGCCTCATGCCATGCTCTGGCAACACCGTCCAGCTCGTCACCGGAATTAGTGCAGAGAGATGAGAGCCAGAGCCCCAGTTGCGAGCCAGAGGATCCAGAGGATGGCTAGTATAAATAAAGAGTCAGTCATCGTGGCCAACCTGAGTTTCAGAAATGGAACACACAGAGCCACAATTTTTCCACAATGACCATAGAGGTTGGTCCACCAGACTGCAAGATTTCAAGAGCAATCCTGGGTTCAAAGCCAGGATTGAATGCAGGGGCATTGGGTAATACAAGCAACTTACATTGTAAGGATGGTGATCATAGTAAGCACCCCAGTGGTGATTCCCAGAGCAGCGAAATTTAAAGAGAAGGTGACATCAGATTGCGCACTCACGGCGGCCGCTAAGCCTAGGGCTATGCACTGGTTGGCAGATTCAAAATTTCCAGCACAATTTACAGTGAAAATGTAATTTCTTTTTCAGACCTTTTCACTGAAAAAAATGGTGAAATTTTCAAAGCTTTTTCACCCCTTTTCAACTTTCTTTTGAATTTTTCACCTTGAACCAGAAAAGTGGTGAAAATGTTTTGGGTTTTTCACCTAGTTTCCAGCTGAAAATTGATGGAAAACAAACAAGATTTTTCACTGAGAATTCAGCAGAAAAATTGGAATTTTCCAACCAGTGATGAGGGTAAATACAAGAGTAGTGGCTGCGGTGGACACATTAGATACAATGTTAAAAAGTGATGATACGAACATAGAGCCACCAGGTGGATGAGTGTGAATGGGGCCATACTGTGTTGGTCTGGAGGGAAGGTGGGTGTGGAAGGTGTACCTTGTGAGCCCAAGCCTTTTTATATGCATTTGTTGTGCAGATAGGACAGGCACTAGTAATTTGTCCAAAAACATTCAACTCATAGTGATGATCAAACCCGCGACTTACACTGCATCCAGGTGTTCAAAATTATCGCCATACATATAATTTACAGAAAATTCTCGCTGTACAATAATGAGAGCCACGGTAGGAAGTTGGGAAGCCTTCATCGCCATGACACGAGAATTACCGAGGGTGAAATGGGCTCTTCGCAATATAGGTTTCCGGCATGTTGTATTTTTGGATAGAGTGGGTGTCAACTGGCTTTGTAGCAGATAAAAACCTTTTGGGCCTCATCAGTGTCACTGCCTTCCGAGGCATACCCCGCCAAACCACAGGCATATACTTGGTGCCGATCATGTACATTCTGCTGTCGGGGTTCATTTATGGGCTCATTAATCGTTCGTGTGGAGAACTAACCCCCAAAAAGGCATAATCAAATGATCCTGATTGATCCCTCTGATTTATTGATGTTCCGGTCAAATCTGTGCCGTAATGAATCTGATCAGTGACACATATGCCGGGCACATGTCATGCAACTCGCACCTCAAAATCTAGTATTTCGACATTACAGCTGCCACTTAAGCCGTAAGTTATTGCTTAAGTCGCTTGTTTGTATTTGGTGTGTTTTTTCTAAGGCCCCAACGGTTTTGTGCTTTGCTTTTTTATAGCAAATATTATGGTTTATAAACTGTTTAAATGGTTTGTAAACCTTTTTCTTAGGGTTTTGGTTTGGTTTACAGCTGACCATAAACCTAAACTAAACAGTTGGAGCCTTGGTTTTTCCCGCTCGAACCGCTTAAGCCAGTGAAGATAGCTCAGCTGCTTGAGAGACTCAAAATATACCATTGAGCACACCATATGTACAATATTTGCTGGAGCCCAAGCAGCTTTAGCCAGCTTGAGCATCACTGTCTCAACACCGGCAGCTTAAGCAATCTTAAGCAGGTTTATATACAATATTTGCCGGAGCTTAAGCTGCTTTAGGCTTTAGCATCACGGACCGTCTCAACGCAGGCAGCTTAAGCAATCCTATGCAATTTTTATTATTCGCAGGTGCATTCGATGCTCAAGTCGGATCCTAGATGAGAGGGTGTCCACATCTTTTTTCGTCACTGTAAATTACTAGAGGCTTTACGGTGAGCCACCAAGAGCTACCCGGTGGCTCTTCCGGCATGCGGTGGCAGGTGGCTCTCCAATTGAGTATAAATGAGTATAAAACACTCAGGTATCATGTGATACCTGATCCGCTCGCAGGCCATCGGAGGGCCACCACACCCAAAATTTGGTGTGGAGCCACCTGGCTCCGCATGCCTGATGAGCCACTGGGCGGCTCCCGGTGGCTCACCGCAAAGTCTCTACTATTGAGATAGATTGGCTGTAGAGCATATGATACGTCGTGAGCGTTTCTTTCTCGGAGTTTGTCCAGGGCACAACTCTAACATATTGCCTGACTCCCAACAGCTCCAAATGCACTGCTCTGCGGTTTATTGAGTGAGGTACGAGCTAGAAACAGTGACGTGTCCGTAGAGAGACTAGCTCTGCAGTGTGGGAGAACGACAGCATACCTCATTGCAGCGGCACTTGTCGACTGATTTTCTGCCCGGGTTGATTTTCAGGCTGGTGCCGATTCACTTGCAGCCCTACGGCAATCAATCTCGCAAATTTATTCGACGCAAACCTACGGGATGCTATTGTTTTCTTCCGTTCGAAGCCTCTTTCACCGCTGCCCCTGTTCATCTACAAGTTCAACATGATCCTCGTTGTGAACTTACATGCTCTAGCGCGAACTGGGGCGCAGCTGCTTTCCTTCGAGATTTTTTCAGCTGTTTAAGCTGAGCTCCGCAACTTTTTGGATTTCTTTTGATCTGTTTTCTCTGGCGACCGATTCACCAGTTCGATCTAATATCATCCTCGTGTTCCCTTGCCCGCGAATTTCGATATTCAACATTCGCTTCTCAGGTCTCTGCGGTGATTCACTTTACTCAATCCGTATTCTCCTCAATTGAAGTTCTGGACGAATTCGGCACTTTACCTCGGCTCTACCTATATTACATGGGTCAATCTATGAGTCGACGACTGCGTGTATTACAGCAATAAAGGAGAAGGAGAGTATGTTACAATATATCATCCTAGCTCATCAACACTTGGTTAGGTATGATAGCTCGGCGGCGGGACCGTTTCTGGATCGGGAGCGCCGTCGAACAGATTAGTCTGTGACGCCTTGTTGCGACTAGCTACTTGCGCATTCGACGTGGCAATGACATTGCTGGTGGCTCCACCACTGACGTCAGAGGCGCTCACAGCCTCGAGCTTGGTGGGCGGAATGATCCCCTGCGACTGGTGGCCGCCTGATCGAGGCTGCGGGTACGGCTGCGGTTGTCCCGCCTGCACCATGGCAGGGCGCAAATGACTGATACTGACCGTCGGCGAGTCCTCTCGGGGCAGACTGGCCCCTGAGCTCTGCCGCAAGTCCGGAGTGCCAAGAAGGAATGGGCGAATACTCGGCGAGCTGCGCAGAAGCCCTCGCCTGTGCCGCCAGTAGAGCAGGGGCGAGTGCGGCGATCAGGGCAAGTCCACCGACGACAGTGCCGATAATCAAGCCGATGGGGATGGTATGTGGAGAAGGGGTTGCGGCACCATTTGTACCCAGGTTGGTGGAGGGCCCCCGGGCAGGGCCAGAGCTCGAGCCAGGGTTATCCGCGCTCCCCATTCCGAAAGAAATCGAGGATGGGAATGTGCTGCTGGGGTGCACGGTCGATGCGGAACTAGACAGTACAGAACTTCGACTTCGAGTTGCACTGTTGCCAGTCGCAGACACGTGGCTTGTGCTATCAGTCGGAGGAGCGGTACTAGAGCTAGACGGAATTGATTTTGATGTGTGGCTGGAAGACGGGATTGAAGAAGTACTGGGAGCATTGACTGGCGCGGCAGTAGGTGTGGGGGGCGGGCTGCCAGGGCCAGGATCCGGAGGCGCAAGCGTTACGCTATCCCCCCAAGATCCGGATCCGAAGCGTGCAAGGATTGTGGCAGGGGAAAAGAGAGAATAGGTGGACGGAGTGGGGAAATCCGAAGGGATAACGGTCGAAACCACCCAAACTGAGTCAGAGACTATGACGTCATCTGAGCCGTCGCTGTACTGGACCTGAATGGCAGCCAAGAGCCCTGGCGGAGGCGCACCGGAGTCGGCATCGTTCACCGCCAAGACCGAAAATATGTTCGACGTAGCGTTTAGCCCAGTGGTGAACACTTGTGCTGACTTCCAGTCGTCTGCCCCGTCTCCAGATGCCCCGATTAGCCGGCCGTTCACCCAGAGTGTGAATTGCTGGACCACCGTCAATGAGATGGTCGCTGATGTGGCGGTCCTCCCGGCGCCGGAGATGTATGTTTTTATAAACGCGACGCTCCCCGCTGTTGCCCCAGATGTCCAAATCCACGAAGCGGACGTTAATCCGCTGTCAGATAATGGGTCGTCGCTCCTCCCAATATCATTATGTTTTGTACGATGGGCATGGGTAACTTGATTTGCAGCTATAAGATCGTCCCCGAAGCAAGAAACAGCGACGCACGTAAGAAAGGAATGTGACAAAAAACGAGGGTAAGGGCGAGCCACGTTGAGCGACCTTGGGCATTCCAACATTAGCTTCCGGCACTGCGGAAAAAGAACGGGCACACCGCTGAGGAGAGCCATAAAGCTCAAGTCTCAGGGATTATGGGAGTTTGGGACAAGAGAAACGACTACGTAGCATGGCCACTGACTCCATCCACTGTTTTCGGGAATCAGTCAAGAGAATTGGTTTCCATGAACATAGAGGGAGTTGTGATAGGATCTCAGTGCTAGTGAATCAAGAAAGGTACGCACTTAAAGAGTTCCGGCAGATGTGCTGTAAGAAATGGAAGCCCCGCAAAGGTTCTCTTTCACACCACCACACTGGCATCGCTCGGGGAAGCCTTCGGCAGCCTATTCCTGTACTGCCCCACACTGCAATCATTGAAACGGGATGCAACGATGTCGACTTGACAGTTTGATGCGTTGGAGTTATCCCCGACCCGAGCCACTTGCGAATGCAAAACCGGAGTAGCTGGCAGACAGAATGATGAAACCGTGACGGGACTCAAGGCTCCCGAGGCATGCAGGCCGGAGATGGGTCAGAAAGAAATGGGTGGCTTGGAGAAAGAATACCAGCTGTCAGGAGTAGAACAGCTGAATACTTTGCGAACCGAGCCCCTGCAGGAGGGTTGGTACCGGAATTGCGCCACAAGATCGCCAACCAATGGGGCCGCCTGTGAATTGGCGCCGATCCGCAATGATGCGTTTCTTTGCGCGCACGTGTCGCCCGACTCCGAGACAGTGTTGATGGCGAGTCGCCATCAACACTGTTCCGCCACCACTCACGGTCACCGCAGAGCCCCGTCGCCGCCTCCACATACCTATGCTCTTACCCTACGCTATGCGGCTCATGTCTATCCCAACCCGAACTCACGTATCCGGGTTAGCCCATTTCTCAATCCCCTGCAGCTGGCGAACTCTTCTTTGGCAAAAAAATTGCTGCCTGCCTTCCCTAACGTTCACCTAGCCCGCTAGCACGCACAGTCGACAGGGTACCTTTTCTTCGATAGGTACCCTAGGCTGAGTTGCAACACCGTCGCGCCAACGCGGGTTTGGGATACAAGGTGCGTCTCCTTTCACTTCCCTTCTTATCCTCACCTCCCTTCTCCTTGGCCGATTTTTTCTTTTCTTATTAACGTCTTCTGCAATTACCCAGCGCGCTCGTGCACCCTCTTTCCCACCATCCGCCTCCTACAGACCTCCTGCGCCGCGCCCATCTTCTGCGCGCTTCTTTGCCACGACCGCGCACTCCGCTCCCTGGTCGCTCCGCCGCTTCACCCCGCGCGCGTAGTACCACGTCCACCCCACCCGCCAGCACTCATTCCGCGTCAACCCCATTCTCAAAATGTCGTCCGGCGCCGCCCTCTAGTCCGCGGCGCCGCACCTCGCACGACCGCCGCCCAGCGTGTCCAGCGTCACTCATATTGCACCCTCTGGCGCCCTCCGTCCTCCACGCGCGCGGCCCAACCGCTCGACTACAGCGCCGTGCCCATCTTGTCCCATCTCAGCCCTTCTCCCCCACCGCCCTCCGGGACGCCGCGCCGCCTGTGAGTCGCTGTACGACCACAGCGCCTCCATGCATAGTACATTGCTGCCTTCGCAGTACCGCCCCCATCCACACGAGGCCGGCGCGCATCTTCGAATACTAGCCGCACTACGGCCGCAAACGCAACCCGCGCTGCAATCGCAGTCCATCGCCTCCCTGTGTCGCCCTCTCTCTGCCACCTCCAGCGCACCGTGTAAGCAGCCAGCGCCTACATACAAAATTTCGGCGTGACTCAGCGGGAGCGAGGTGCGTCTAGGCTCTAGCGCGCTCGACAAGACACACGCAACACACGCAATCACCCACTACCACGAGCCTAACAGGCGGCGCAGCGCAGCCTCCGCCGTTCGGGCTTCTCGCGGCTGAGCGGCAGCCCTGTGTTTCCGGGCTCCGGCGCTCTCGATGCACCGCTCTCTTCCACTCCCCGCTTCGCATTGGAGCCTGCAGGTTTCTGACCACTACCTAAGTTTGCGTCTTTCCTTCCGCGACTCCGAGTTGTGGACGGCACCAAATCGCCGTAGCTGCTAGAAAGTTCTTTATCTCACAATAAAACTTGATTCAAGCATGTCTTTTGCCCTGAGGCTACTGCTGCATTCTGGCTTTTCTTTTTTCCTATTGTCTCTCACTCCTCTCCGGCAGCTACGACTTGCGGACCGCTCCGAAGTTCCCCAACTGCGACAGTCTAATTCGCCCATTCAGGCCCGGAGCCCATACGATCATGACACGCTTCGCAGCGGTCGGACCACATACTTCTTCCCTCAAAGGCTGCTCAGAGGTGTGCTTGCTGTGCGGTTCCGACTCATCGGAGCCTGAATGATGAACTTGTGCGCCCAGCTCCATTTTGGTGAATCTTCCACTGGAAATGATCCAGGAAATCTATTCGGGCGTGGAAGATATCTTGAACGTGATGTGCCTGAGTGTGACGTGCCAGTCTTTCTGGGATGCAGGGAGGTACTTCAGTGGGAAATTTAGGACGCGGGAGACGAAGATGGACATGGGCTGACAAGCATGCAGTCGGTCGTGATTCAACACGTGCAATTATCGAGACGCATATCATAAACCACAAATAGAAGTCATCGCGAAAGTCCATTACAATACTTAATGGAATGGGCCCGACTTGCCAATATAGCTCTGCGGAAAAATCAATATCTGGACATTTTGGACGTTAGGCGAAACCTAACGCACTTCAATCCAATTGTGCTTGCGATCAACCCGTCGAAGCTACCGCAGCAGTTCAGGCATCAAGGGTAGGTGGCGAGCCACAGCGACGCACCATGTTCCTCGAATTCAGCTGAGGAAAGTATGGTGAGATATCGGACCTGCCAGGCATTATTTCGAGTTCCACGGCCAGTGGGTAGTCCAACGAAAGACCTACCAGCGTGGAGTCAAGCTGGGCACAGGCATTGCGGGTGGGATACGGAAAGAACAATTTGATTCGCCGGATATGAGAGGAGGGTGTGATGGTCGAGAGGGCATCGATTGCCATGGTCGGGGAGGGCCTGGTATTGGAAGGGGTGGAAATTTGGATACGAAGGACCGAAAGTTTTGAGACTAGAGAGAGATCGACTCTCAAGGCATCCTCGAGGGTTGTCAGAGCTAGAACTGAAAGCAAGTAATAATTCATACCCAGTGAGTCGCCGCAAATTCTAGAACCTCGATGGTTCGGAGGGCAGGCGCCATCGCGTCGCACCCGAGAATCGATGTGCTGTTCCCGACAGACAACACAGCAAGCGTCGAAAATCGAAAGGACAAAAGTCGTGGGCCATCCATTCGTGCACGTGAGTACCAGCATCATCGAGCCGCAACGACTCGAGCGAAAGTTTGGCGGAAGAACGACGGCGGAAGGGAGAGATGGGATCGGATGATGTGAGTTGGCACGACAAATGCAGGCGGCGTATGTTAGGAGAGCATGTCTCCCAGAGTGGTAGAAAAATGGCGGGCTCAAGAGTTTCGGCGTCCAATTTTACGTGCTGAAGAGTGGGCAGGCTGAGGAGCTGTCCAAGGGGGCCGGGGGATTGAGAGGCCGGAGTCGGTCAAGGAGCGTAGGTATCAATGGATAGCTTGTTGAGGTTGGTAAATGGGATCCTTCAAATCCTGGCCAACGATCCAACTGAGAGCATTGCTTCGTGAGATCGACGGATTCGAGGTCGGCGGATGTGTTGAATAAGGTGCGATGACGCACGCAATGTCTTGTCGATGGCACGACACAGATGTTCTGAATCAAGAACGATCTCTCTGAAGAGATGATGCTGGGCTGCGAACACCCATGATTTGGAGACCAATGCACATGCTTCCAGGACCAGACCCGCCCTCGAATCAACGAGATGCGTTACGAATTGGTCTACCAGTTCCGGGATGAGAAGAGGATTCGGTTGCGTCATGGTACGAAGGATTTTGGACAACAATTGACCGAGCTCGAGACTCTGCGCCGCAACTGCGCAGAGGAGATAGTGGTGTCTGTCAAGAGTGGAACGCCGATTAAACCCGACGATCAATCAGTGATGGTACTAATCTTTCTCACCAACCACCGCCGCGCTGGCAATGAAATCCTTATCTGAGCTGCGTACGCATATCGACGAGCTCAGATCCGCCATCGACACACAGAAACGGGTTCTCCGAGACTTGGAGAACAAGCGGAGCCAGGCTCAGTCCGAATTAAACTCCAGGCTCGACCCGATGGCGCGTTTGCCAGTCGAAATCACATCGGATATCTTCCTGCACTGCGTACCCACCACGCCTCGACCAGGTTCGCTCACTGCGCCGATGGTATTCCTCAATATCTGTCAGCTGTGGCGCAATATCGCACTCTCGACGCCATTCTTGTGGGCTGGAATCCGTCTGGAATTTTTGCCACGCGGTGCTAAGTTCGCCAAACTCTGCAGGCTTTGGATTGATCGGGCGCGAACTCTGCCCCTGTCCTTTTCTCTGCAAGGTTCTTTAGACCGGCGTATAGAGGTCCTCGTCCAACGGTACAGGGTCCAGCTGCAGAATCTAAAGCTGTTCGTCCGGACTGGCGACGATCTTCAGCGGCTACGGATGCAAGGGCCATTCCACTCGCTGAGAACATTAACAATCGGCGCCGACGAGACGAACTCTGTGGAAGCCGACTTCCTGAATGCGGACGAGTGCTTGGAGATACTGCGCACGGCTCCGGAGCTCGTGGAATGCGCCTTTGACGACGTGTTTTACGAGCAAGATATCTACTCAGCCGGGTCACCCTTGCAGCCATTGACCCACACGTCACTGCGGGCACTCCGTCTTGGAATGCCCCAAAGTCGCGCTATTGAAGGATACCACGGCAACAGCGCCTTCATTTTGCAATACATTACCCTTCCCTCCCTCGAGCACCTCGAGATCGCCGACTTCGACATTACCATCCACGACTTCATTTCCTTCCTCACGCGCTCGGCCCCGCCATTGACGTCATTACGCATGGTTATGCCGACAGCCGACTGGCACCCTCACGTCGTGGTCGAATACTTCCACCCGATTCCCAGTCTCACAGACTTGGAACTGTTCTATTCGAACCCAGATGATGAAGCCGACGACGACTCGACCCCTTTTCGTACCTTCTTGGGGGTACTGGGGGGCGCGGAGAATTTCCTTCCAAATCTCCGCAATCTCACCACTGTGGGCGTGCTTTTCCAAGCGCGAGGACTGTGTGGCCCTCATAAGCGCTCTCACTGCCCGGCGCGCAGCGCCCCATGCGCCACTGCAGTCTTTCCGGCTCATCTTCCCGCCTGATGGGGCGGACACGACACCCGATGGTGACATTATCGTCGCGTTGCGGCAGTTCGTGAACGACGAAATACAGATCCATGTCGGCCCCCAGAGCCACAATTTCGTCTGAACAGGGTGAGTCGCAGCTCAAAAGGAATCCCGCTCCTCTGACCATCTACTAGTGTTGTTTGTTTGTAGAAATCAATCCATTTGCAAAAATTCCTTCTGCTCTTCGACTCGTACGCTTTGCTGAAGTGACGATCCACTGACGCCAATGCACGAATGAATCCTTGCTGGGCAGATCCTGCTCCGAAGCCTGAATGGGAAACATGGCTAGACAGTCACTCGACCAATTCGCTACGCAGTCTTTCTCGCTGTCGGCATCATCGAATTCTACCCCTTAAGTCTGATCTTCCTTGTGGCTCGTGTTCTCCGTGCCATACACGCCGTTCCGACGTGTTGACTGCTCTCAATTTGAGGGTAGGTACTGTTCGCTCAGTCCGGGCGACCGAACCCGACATATTGGGGCACCGTCCGACCACGAACTTGACTGTGTGCTCTTGATTCAGGCCGGGTCCTGTAGGACGGAGGGTGCAGTTTTGTGTCGTAATTTGTATACTCGAGTAGCTTGAACTGCGCATATGCATCATCAAGCGACAACCTGAGAAGTTCCGCTCCTGTCGTCAAACCGGTTCTAGCTGGAAGCAGCCGTAATGATATCCAGATAAAATTACGAGCGCGTTGAGTATACAGTAAATACAATGTGGCTTTGCTTTAAAATACAATGCTCGTTTCAATTCCAGCGATCAGCAGATTTACTTCTTCTCGCCCATTCCGACGGCGTTCTTCGCCTTCGTGAGCAACGAGTCGTCATTGTGGTTCGAGTTCGAGGAGAACGTGTCGCCGACTTTCTGACCCGCGCTCTTGTCGGATTGGGGCTGGAATGTGGAGGCGATGCTGTCTCCAGTACCCTTGAGGTGATCGCCGAGTTGCTCGGTGGTCGACTTCTGGCTGTCGGGCTAAATGATGTTCGATCAGACACTGGGACAAGGAGCTGAACAATGACGACTGACCTTCAGGGCAGCGCCGGCCTTGTCAGTGAAAGATTGGCGACCAGTGTCAGACATGTTATGGATACTGTAGAGAAATCGATTAGGGAAAAGAATCGTGGCGCGCAAGAGAACTCACAAGTGGTGGGAGTGGTTGATTAAGTATATGGGGGGAGGAGTGATGCGAATCCACGGCGCTCGCCGTGATTTTATATAGCGGAATACTTTCTCCAATGAATCATCCATGACGTCCCGCGAGGAGCAAAGCCAATGAACGCATTGGAGCTTGATTGGAGCCAACCGATGATTGCCGGTTGATTTAAACCGCGGTCACGTGGGGTGTTCGATTTGGCATCAAAACATTCACCGAGTTGCCGAGTTGCACCATTAGTAGGAGTCGGAAAAAATAGCCGTAGCTGTGTGCCGTACTCCAAGCTCAACACAGCCATTCCGAGAGTGAAAAATTAGATAGACTTAAATCACCGCTGGTAAAGGTCATTTGAGCGGCGGCGCAGACCCAGTTGAACGAATTTTACAGGGATGGTAAACGAAATGCAAACGGATGCAATGCTTGGAGCCGAATTGAACGTGGCAGGGATTATTGATAATGAAGAGTTAGGTGGGGCGACGTGAGTCGTTCAAAATGTTTCGACAAATCTTGCATCATGGTTTGGGCTCAGCGCTCAGCAAATTCTGAGCGGAAGTTGAACTGAGCTTGATTTGAACAATGATTAATGAATGAACTGCCGAGAACACGAGTCCATGTACATATTATTAATGAGAAATTCGAATCAGCTGTTCAGCGTCCATTCCAAGTCTCCGCCTAAAAGCCGGTGATATTGATTGGGGTCAAGATCCCTCCAGTAGTAATCACGCTTTCGCCCGTAGGGCCGGGGCGCGCGAAGCTGTTGTCCAACAGCAAGGAGTACGTGGCGTCGGTGAAATAGAACCAGTTTGGAAGCTACGCGCCCCCATCAGCCATCGCCTCGAACTGAAATTACTTGAACACCTACAACCGCGGTGAACTGGTCGATCGGGGGTGACGTTGTATTGTCGTAGGTCCTTCGCGCAATGAGGATGGGGCCGGTGACGGTGTGCGTGGCCGTCGCGCTGATGTAGTAGTCCAAGAAGGTCGGGGTATTTCCCTTCTGGATAGCGCAGGTCAGGTTGGTGGTGACCGTGAAGGTCTGAATCGAACGCCATCAGTGACGAGAACGCCCAGAAAGAAAAAACGATCACTTCTCCAGGTGAAAGGGTCGAAGGCGAGACGTTGACGTTCCCGAAGCGCGCAGCCTCGGGACAGGAGCTGCCCTGCGCGTTGGCCGTGGTGGCAAGGGCGGCGAGGGCGGTGATAGAGAAGAAGTTGAAAAACATTGTCGTGAAGTGGAATGGGTTCTGTGCAATTTCGTGGAGCTCTTTATACCTTTCGCAAGTGCGGGGATTCCTTGTCGCTGTACGTTAGACCCGAGAGCCGGTGGAAGCGCGGAAGGATGATGGTGGAGTTGCACCGACTCTCACGTCAACCTAAAACGGGTGTGGAGCTCCCCTCGGGAAGCAGTGCGACCTCCTGAAACGGAGCGGATCCATGCCGCATGATGAACGGAAAGGGAAGGAAAGTCGTAAAACCAGCGCAAAAGGGTACCACCAAACCAGCAACACTAACAGTTTCTGGTGACATTGTAGGCGAGTAGCGGCCAACGAATTCGAAAAGCTAATTCGCCTGATTACGGACCATTTGAAATAAGAAACTCGCGTGTACACAGCCTCCAGTTTCGGTTCAAAGAATTCGGGGCTCGCATGATGTTACTCCCACGCATTACTGTATACGTTCGATGCTCGTTCGGCCCTCTAGCGGGTCCCAGATCGTCCGGAACAGCCGAACAACCATGCCCACGGACCTCGTGGAAAACCATGTGCGGTTCAGATTCAATAGAACGGGTCCGGACTAGGCCACTGGTCTAGGACACCCCACTGTTTGCGGCTCCAAGTTTCGAAGGTATAATTGGATTACGGACAACCGTTGCCGTCGCCTCACAGAGCTGATACTTCGAAAAACTGGGCGCACCATGGGCGGCCCCACGCTGTCGTCCCCCATCGGTGAACCATTCCAACACGCACAATCTATCCATCAACGTTCATTTTCAGCACTTCTTCAAGTTCTTGCCTTCTCTTTGGACCTGCACTCTGCAAGATATCCCCCTGCTGACAGAGCGGCGAGAACAGCCCGGGCAGCGACGTCAAGTACATTCCACCGGGTCTACCAACCGGGTGGCGCATGCACTAATGGTGTGGGATCTGAATTCCGGGTCAATTGGTTTGCATTGTAATAGCGCAGAGTCTATCAAAGATGACAATCGAATTTATTCGGATACGCACCTGAGTCTTGAAGGGAAAGAACAAAGGATGAAATTGGCTAGACAACAGCTTCGTTCAAAACGATTCGACAATATTGCATTATGGTCTGGACCCAACGCCTAGAAAATTCAAAACCGGAGTTGAACCAAGCTTGAAATTTGAACAGCAATCCTAAACGATCAACAAATGGCTGAACGGTGATCATGATTCAATTGATTGCCGGTGGAGTTCAACTAGTGTTCAATTCTCAACGTCAGACTTCAAACAGAGCTACCCAGTTGAGGAAATTAAATGGTTTGAACTTGTATATTTCTCGGCGTTCAGCCACTCATTTTTCCTAATTAGCTTTGAATTACATGTATAATCCGGGGATCCGGAAGGGAGCGAGCATGGCACCTGCTGTGGGGCCAAGAAATAAATACTTTTGTTTTTACGACGTCGCAGTGCTGGGGGTTGACCCTTCATTCAATCTGTGCGACGTTCATGATCGCTCGGAAATTTTTCAACCGCATCTGATTGGTCGGTGCCAATCACCACGCCAGATAATTCCATTTGGACATTCTCCTCTTTGTTCACAGCCTCGACTATCTCGACACCTCTGTGCTCGGTTTGCGCGCGATTCTTAGGAAGAACGGGTCGCTGCGATTCCCGTACGATCTGACTGGCACGGCGCGCTTACTTCTGTACCTCATCGTGCCACTTTGTCTCCCACTCGACGATTCGAGTCCCCCTAAGGCTCAATCTGGTATTGCAATGACTTCAGAATGGTCCGCCACCTTGCCCTCGTACCCATCGGACGCCATGGGTGAGAACGACGTGACCGAGACTTGGATAGTCATCGAACCCATTGCGCGCGGCCCTGGTGTCGGTGAGTATTTTTTCACACACACACGCGCCTACGCGGACCTTTTCGACCACAGGGACGAGTCAGTCCGCCGATCCCCCAACGTTCCGCGAGTCCCAATTCGATGTAATCCTCCGCCGGCAACGCATGCGGCCGCGAGAAGGCGGTGGCCTCAAAAACACACTCGCCACGTCCTCGCGTTTTTTAAATCTTTCAAGCGACTTTGAGTTTGCCGGGTGGGGCACATTCTCGAAGCTCAAGCTCACGGGTGAGGACCGCAGGGTCGGAGACGAGCGACTGCAGCATATTCGTGAGGCGGGTTTGCTGGGGCAGTTCACTGGCGCCGCTCTGTCAGGGAACGCGGTACTAGGGAGCGTTTTCTATGCGTTGCCAGCTGTCGTCGCGGTGTGCGGTGTATAGTACGTGGCAGGTACTGTTGGGCTACCTCATCTTCTCTTCTAACGCCGACGCAGCTCGCCGATATCTCTTTTCGCGGCCACGCTGACCCCGTTTTTATGGCGGCCCATCATGGAGGAGCTTGCGTCTGCACTCCCCATCAGTGGCGCGCCATACTCATACATGTACCTTTGCTCCTCCCTTCCTTCGCGATAAACATGACGAGTTCGACAGATTGAACGTATCCCGCAAGTCCCTCGCTCTCCTCGGCGCGGCCCTGCTGCTTCTCGACTTCGCCGCCACCGCCGTGGTATCCGCGGCCACAGCCTCCTCCTACGTTGCCGGCGAAGTTGCGCTCCCCTTCCCGCCCTTCGTCGGTGCCGCGCTCGTTCTCGTCATTTTCGCTCTTGTGAGCCTCACAGGCCTCAAGGAGAGCGCGCGCATTGCGTTCGTAGTGTTGGCATTCCATATGGCGACGATGACCGCGCTGGGTGTCGCCTCCTCCGTGCACTGGGCGCGCACGGGCAACGCGCAGCTGCGACAGAACTGGAGGGACGGCCAGCCGCCGAGCCACGCCGCGATTGCACGGCAGCTGTTCAATGGGTTTTGTCTGGGGATGCTCGGGCTGACCGGGATCGAGTGTGCGTTCACGTCATTGCATACATCCTTCTTTACTCTCCCCCTCACCATAATCAATTATGTTGTTCAAAGTCTGACTTTTCTTTCGCCCAGGCACCCCCTCCTACATAGGCCGCATCAAGCCCGGCCGCTTCCCCCCCGTCCTGCGCAACTTGCACCTGCCCACGATCGTGCTCAACACCATGATGATCGCACTGGTGCTCGCAACGGTCCCGCTGGAGCAGGTGCTGGGCGGGGCAAATGTGCTCAGTGTTCTGGCGCAGATAGTAAGTTGTTTCCTGTGTTTCCTCTTCCTCTATACATTCCACTCCTTCCACGATTTGGCACTCTTCGTCCTTGCATTTCCATTTTCATTTTCTTCGGCATTCGTGCCGCTGCTCATGTTCACCCTGATGCTGACCAAACACACCCAGTCGGCCGGACCATGGCTACGAAAATGGATCGTGGTGGACGCGGCGGTGGTCCTCTGCGGTGGAGTTTTGACCGGTGAGCAAACGCTTCCTCGTGCTACGAGGGTTAGGGTCTTGGTCGAAGCCTGAACAAAATTCCAGGCATCCTCAGCGCCACCGAACTCTTCTCACAGCTCGCATACGACCGCGTCGTGCCGCAAGTCTTCCTCCGCGTCCTCCCTGTCAGCGGCGCGCCGTACGTGTCCGTGCTCGTGTTCACCGGTATGAGTGGGGTGTTGTATGCGAGCACAGGGGCGAGTTTGGCAATTGTGTCGAAGATGTGTGTTCTTTTCTCGTCTCCTCTCTTCTCTTCTCCTTTCTCTGCGCTCATATTTTCGTTGCTACAGGTTCTCCCTCGTCTGGCTAACAGTGATGGCCTTATTCCCACTCGCCCTCTTGCTGCTGCGCTTCAACCGCGGCCGCATGCCGCGCGCGCGCACCGCCCCGATGGGATGTCTTGTTCTCGCACTGGTGCTCACGCCCGTGGTGTTTGCGGGGAACGTGGCGATCGACCCGTCGACGGCTGGGTGCGTTATGCCTCCCTCTCATCGCAAAATTCCACGCGATGGTTTATCATACGATGATACGACGATACTAATAATCTCTTCGCCGCAGCTACTTCGCCGCCTACCTCATCGGCGTGCTCGCCGTCTTTGCAGCGACGCAGAACCAGGTGCAGCTGCTCCGGGCTGTGTATTGGGCGTACGACCAGTACCCCGCGCGGAGCAAGACGTGGGGGGCCGCGCTGGTGGGGGTGATTGCAAGGCTGAAGAGGCAGCCTGTGTGTATTCTGGTGCGGACAGATGAGGTGAGTTACTAAGCCACATGCCCTCCCCCGCTTGTTCCCCCGACTCTACTTAATTCTCGCTGGATTGTGTTCGAGTTGAGTTGATTTACAATGCACAGATCAATCACCTCTTGCATATGTTGCTCTACGTGCGGGAGAACGAGAAGACGTCGTGCGTCAAGGTTGTGCACTTTTGCGACGCGGAGAGTGGGGTGCCGTCTGAGCTGGAGGCAAATGCGAAGAGTAAGTTCCGACACTTGTCCAGTGGTCTTCTCTTAGCCTCTCGAATCCTTCTTTCTCTCCGATATCATACCACATTGCTCATCGCTTGTTTGATCTCAGTTTTGGACGAGGCGTTTCCCGAAATTACTATTGACCTCGTACGTGTGTCTTGCCCTCTCCTCTTCCTTGAAGACATGCCTCGGTCCATCGGCAAATGAAACTAACCCAATCTCGCTCTCAGATAATCGTGCAAGGCTTGTTCTCCCCCTCCAACGTCGCAGCCTTGGCGGACCGGCTGAAGATCCCGCCCTCCTTGATGTTCATGAGCTGTCCGGGACGACGATTTACATATCCCATTGCGGAGTTTGGGGCGCGTGTTATTTCTTTGTGATTGGTTTTATAATTGGCTGGCGGGCTCCTTATGACGTCGATGTACTTAATGAATGCACGAATACGAACAACATGACCTTAAGCTTGTCGACTCGGACGATCCAGGTCGGATGTAGGCACAGGCGGCCAAACTCGTCCGTCAATGATTCGGACACCGACGCAAATCTTCTGACTCGAACGCAGATCTCGGGAGCGAACTTGTTCATAAACTTGGCATAAAAATTCCATCGCGGCTGAATTTTATCAACGATGGCAACCCCTTCTGTGCCCGAGTCGGCACCCCTGTCCCCTGCTGCACACCTCCCCGATCTCTACACCATCGAGTCGCCCGAGCTTCGCGCCGCCGTCTGTGCGCGCACGCCTATCCGCTTTACCGAGGCCGGCGAACCATACCTGCCCCTCCCCGCACCCTATGAAAACTTCTACCTCAGCCCCATGCGCCAGTCGGACCTCCCGGGCGACATGGCTATGATGGTGCGCCGCCGACTCTGCTTCTTTTCAACCTTTTTCTTTTCTCGAGAATCTTTTGATCTAATATGAAATCTCTTCGACTTGCAGAATGACATACGCGTCGTGCTCCGCGTGTATGCTCCCTTCCCCAATCCCCTCATCAATGCACAGCGCCATCTCGTCCGCCAGCACGCCCTCGTCGCTGCGCTTTTCGCGTCCTACGCCTCGGGCACCTTCCTCCCCGCCGCCTCTTCCCCGTTCGACGTCCTCCGCGAGCGCCGCTCCTTCGGGCCCGACACGTACGTCGGGCAGGTCACCATCGGCCCCGAGAGCCCTGACGCCAGGCGCGTCTCGTCCATAAACGACAAGTGGGAGGCGTGGCGCTCGACGGGGGTACTCGGCATAGGCGCGGCGCTGAACGTCGTGTACCATCGCAAGGGCGTGGCGTCCGCCGCGGTGCGCATGCTGCTGGATGAGTAGGTGGTTCCGCAGATGGGCGCGACAGAGATCCACGCGCGCGCGCATGTGGCGAATGTTGCGAGCGTGAAGCTGTGGGAGAAGCATGGGTTTGTGGAGGAGCCGGGGATGCGCGGGGTGGTGAACGTGTCAGAGGCGAAGGGCGGGAGCGTGGAGAAGGAATGCGTGTTGGTGTGGAGGTTCAAGGAGTGACCGCTCTTCGTCCTTGCCTTTAAATCTCGGATCTATCGCCTACTGTATTCCAAACTGTGCTCTGGTTCCGCTTCATCTTTTTTTTGTCGATGCTCCCTTGCTCCGTCGGTTGCTGGAGTCAAACTCTGATTCGGTCATTGAACTTGCTTCCCCCGGGGCCCGTTGTTGACGTCGTAGCGCACCGCGGACCCGGATGGTAGAAACAGGCTGCAGAACTTCTGTATCAAGCGACAAACAAACGCCTAAATACTCGGAGATCCGCCCGAGGCCCATATTTCTCAATACCTGTCCAAAGCAGGAGCCCCCCGCAAGCTCTTTCACCATCCCGCCGGTCATCGTCAATCCTGAATACAGACGCTGCCAGATACCGTGCTCCTTCGTGCTGAAAGCAGGCCTTTCAAGTTGATCTTGGTCTTTTTTCGTAGTACCGGACGCCCCTGCAGCTCTGTAATTGTGTCCGAAGATGACAGTCTAATGAGATTTTATTCTTGTTCAACAATTCAAATAGGGGTAGTCGATGGCATCAGGGCGATCAACGTGACCGCGTTTACCACGTGTTCTCGAACGAAGTACTTGCCACCAACCACCACGACTGAACGACCAACAAGCAACGGGGCCACAGAGGCGCTCGTGAATGCTACTTTCACTCGTGCGACGTTCGGCATCCTCGAATGTTCAAAATACCCCCCCCCGAAAGCACCCCAAACCATCACACTGTCTGACATTTTGCAAAACATGACCGGCGACACCATCTCCGTGAATTGGCCCACTCTAGAGCGCTCTAGGCCAAATTTCAAGACACATTTCACTCTCAAGTCTCATGCGGATGTCTTGCTGCGGAAGTATACGCCAGTCCGGACTGAAATAGGGGCCGCGGGGGCAAATTTTCTTCTCCTATTCAACGCCAATGATTGCCTCCGTTTTATCAGAAATATCGATGTATTTCCTTCCTTCCCGCCCATCTTCGGACGTGCCCTGGACTCGGGGATCCAATGGTCCCATTCTCAGCGAGCGGACAGACAGCGCCACACGGAAAACTAGAAATTTCTCGACGCACGGGGGGTGAGACTTGTTTCTGAGACCTGTCAATTTTTCTCGATGGGCTGCGACACACTTTCAGGTATAAAATGTTCCTTCTTCTGAGCCGAACGTCACCAAAACATCCACCCCACAACACCACTCCAGAACAATCATCCAATGTCTTCTACCACCGCCAACTCGTCTTCGCGGCCTTCCTTCGTGCGCTCGAAGACGATGCCCGCCTTCCGTCGCGCTCTGTCGCTTCCATCGGTCGACAAGTCTCTCGCGTCTCTGCGTGCTTCATCAAGCAAGGGCATCCGTCGGATGTCCAGCTTTGGCAGGTCATCCACTTCCAGTGCGAGCACATTAAAGGCTTGCCCTTCGACCGATTCCGTGCCTGTCTTCACAACGCCGGATTACACCGCCCCTACCCCCGCACCAGCCGTTATCAGCATCTCGCCCTTGACGCGCCCTTCATTCAAGCGCTCCATGACGATGCCTGCTCCTATTCGCGCGCTCAGGCGGATGCCTACGCTGAAGAAGGTGTGCGGTGCGTCGCGCAAAGAATCCTGCGCATCTGTCGCCTCTACGTCCTCCGCTTCCTCCATCGCATCCGCTACCACCTTCTCGTCCGCATCCACACAGCGGACGTCATCCACGTCTACTCGGCGGAGATCCTCGGTCTCGAGCGTCGAATCCTTCAGCTCGACGGAGAAGCAGGTGACGTTGGCGCTGCAACTGCGTGCACTTCCTTCCACCGTTACAGGCGTGCTCACTGTAAGTTTTCTATTCCTCCGATCCCTTTTTCGGTCACTCACATTCCGCAGAGCCTCATGGCCGTGATCTTTCTTCTCATCCTGCCCGCTATGACCCCTCAACCGCCCAGGCGCGTGCTCGCACTGCGGCCATACGAGCGGAAAATTGACCTCACCGAGGAACAAGGTATGTTCCCTATTCAATTCTAGCTCTCCGCAAACATGCTGATGTTGACTCTCTTCCCAGAACAAAACCCGCCCCAGCTCCCTCCTCCGGCGACGTTCTCCTCGCGTCTCTCACAGGGGCTATCAAAGACCTACCAACGCACCGGTCGCCGCGCCGCTCGCACTCAGCGCGGCATGACCTCCCAAGCTGTACTCAGCGCGATCTTCGCACCCACTTCGAAACGCGTGCGCGCGGCGCTTCCCGCGCCAGTGAACCCCAAGACCCTCGCAGCGGATATTCCGCGCGTTGTGTACTACTCCCCCCATCGCGCTCCCGCTGCCGAAGGGCCCCGCCCCGGCCGTCCTCCCCGCGCGTAGGACGCGAAGGCTCACTGTGCTTCCGACGGTCGAGGAGGAGGCGGGCGTCGAGAGTGCGGTGTGCGCGGGTTGGTGAATGTGCGTGTGTTGTCGAGGCCAATCTGATTCTACCTCGTGTACAATACCGCCCTGCATGTATTATACCCACAGCACTGTATCAAATACCAATTCGCTTTGCATCTGTACATACACCCTGCACTGACCACCACCAACTTCTGCTGGACGCGATCCGGCCGAGCGCCATTCTACATTTCATTTGCTCGCACAAGTGCTCCAGTGGGCGGTTCGATTGGCCTAGGCCATTAGCGGTGCCTCAAATATTCGTCCAGGTAGAATTCAAGAAGATTAGGACAAAGGGTGGAGTCGGCCCTCAGTAGGTCGACTAGCGGAGAAGGATCCATGTCAACGAGGACAAGTGTCTTGAGCACCGGAAGGGCACGACAAAAGTCGGGGGTAATCTCAACGAGCGAGAGCCCCGTGAATTTGGCAGAGCGCAAAGCGGGATAGACCGCGGGAGGGGTCAGCGCGCGTAGGAACTGCGCCGAGAAATAGGATTTGGAATCCGCGATGCTGAGCTCGAGGTGCCGGAGATGCGGCATCTGGAACGACGTCAGGAATTCCTGCAGCCGGAAGCTGTAATGGCTCCTGGAGAGCTTGTCCAGCTTCAACGACGTGAGTGCGATTTCAATGGGAACGTCGACGTGTTTGAAGTTGGGGGAGGGGGAGTGGGTAATCGTTAAATCGGCGAGGCCATCCATGACTGGTGCTGGGATGTCCCCGAAAAGCGCTACCAACCGCGCAGATCGATTTCTGTTCCGGCATAATGTGATGTTTTCCAACTGTAAAACGCCCAAACGTGGGGCGTTTTCAAACGTCACAGGAACAGGCGTGAGGTCGTCGTTTTGTGCGATGTGTAGATGGACCAGGAGAGGGAATATTCGGTGTCCCAGTATGCCGCTGAACTGAAGCATCGCGGATCTAGGTAATATCGCATGTATGGCCTGGAACCGGTGGCACACTTCCGCCATTTTGCTGAAAAAGGGAGCAAAATCGATCTGCTCTCCTTCGAGCGGTTCGGAATAGGAGAAGACAACCGTCAAAGGGTGAGTCCGAGATCTGGTGAGCACCTCGTCGAGCATCGGAGTACTGCGTGTGTAGATCCTGCGCGGAAACCGCACATTATCCCACAGCGCGGGAGAATCCAGAGCAATGTGTCTCCAGCGCTGACACACTTGCGAAATTGGGAATGCGGCCGTAGTCCCACTTCCGGCCTCCACAGGGCTGCCAGCGACCGCGTAGTGGAAGATCTGGAGGAGGAGTTCGGTGGGGTTGTGGGCTATGGTCATGGTGAGAGGCGTGTGCGTTTGTTGGGAAGCTACGTCAGACCAGTCTATATAGATTTATATATATGGTCTTGACGTCGGCGGTAGGGGCAACAGCTTCGGACGTTGGGATCCACCTCCGTCCAATTTGATAAGGTTGCCACAGCGGGCCCGTTGAAACATTCCACAGCGCGAAAGGGCCGTTTTTCACCCGGGGAGGCTTCTACTTTTTTTTTTTTTTTGATACAGATCGAATTCTCGTGCGTTGTGAGATTCTGGCCACAAGCGGCGGTCCAAGCAAGATGAGGTAGAGTGAGAGAGAAGAACTTGAAGCGTGTTCTTCGACTTCTCCGTCAATCGAAAAAAGACATCAATGAGGCTTCTGACAGCAGACGGGAGGCGAATATAACGCCGCCAGTGCATACCAGTGCTGACGACGGTCCAGGCGAAAGTGATGGGAAAGGTAAATATGTTTTGTATTCCGGTGCCCGGATACGTAAAGGGGAGCTTGCTAATACAGAGTTTTTTTATCGTGAGAATCAACTCGTGACATATCACGTGAATTTACAGGGTGGTTTTTACACGTGATACGCAAATCGGATCGCCTAATAGAATCGGGGTCGCAAGCTCCCCCAATTACGCGGTTCGATCCGCGGACATTCTCTGTTCTTTATCACCACCTTCCCGTATAGGCGCCGGCGTTGGCTCAGCTATCTGCTACTGCGTTCGGTCCCATTCTCAATATATCTAGCCCCTCCAAATTGCTCTTGCACCAGCAGCCTAGGAGCAAGCATAAAGTCCATCTCTGGCCAATCTAGCAAGTACTAGTAGGCGCATCTGAGCCCCGGACGTGTGAAGTTCGGTCCCGGGCCATGGAAAGAAATCCGAAGACGCCGTATACTGTTATCGACTAGGTCGATACCGCGAATGTTTTGCGAAGGTGAGTTGACATATTCGCAGTGGAACTGGTCGGTCAAGATCTCAAACATGGATCTACACCAGTGCGCAGATGCGGCAACTCCGCCCTGGTCCTAGTCTCACTTATAGTCAGACTCCACGAGATTCATGATAGTCGATGAATCTTTACCCTGGTCCACATATTTTCGTTAACAGGACTTGGTTCAAAGGACCCTTTTTTCCGTTGCATATTTGATTCATCGCGGGAAACATTGCTCCGCATCGTTCCGCATACTTTTAACGTTGTTTCCAAATGTGCGGGCCGCATCTCATATCCATCCACATCGGACATGGCGGCAACTCTCCCGTCGGGGGTTGCTCGCGGGATTACAACATGCACCTAGATCCACCAATATAAATGCCAAGTCGCATGCAGCAGTCTCTCATTCTCTCTGGCTGCGCCACCCGTTTTCTTTCTTCTCGCCTTCACAATTTTACCGAGGACTCGACGTCCTTCTTCTTACTGTTCTGCCATTCTCCAATCGGGTTTCGTTCAATCGACAAGACAAGATGCAATTCTCATTCGTTATGCTTCTCGCAATCGCCGCCACTGTCGTCTCTGGCGCTCCAGCAGCCAAAAAGGCACCAAAGGAGAACACTTGTGATCTCGAGAGTTCGTTTTCAGTATTTGCTTGCCTTGAACCGTACTGATGCGTGGGCCCATAGAATGTGTTTCAGATTTAGCGCCTACAGGTATTCATATAAATCAGCCACTGGTCCACTCCTTACTTTCCTTGTCGTTCACTAACATCATGGCAGTGGCCGAGTGCGTTTCTGCCGCTGCCTTCAGGGGAACCGGTCCGTGTCTCGCGTTCGCCGTTCAACCAACCAGCCCATTTTGAATGATGGTTTTATTTGAATTTAGATCCCATCTCCGACGGTGAATGTCTAACCGCGGCTTCCAGCGTCGCCAAGAAATTGGTCAGTTCGATTCGTCGCGCTTGGCTCGCCCATATTCCGCCTGATCGTGCTTATTCTTAGCCCGCGCCCTGCACCGGATGTACCGCCAAACTCGGGATCTCTGACGACTTGGACTCGGCCAAGAATGCTATAGAAGGCCTCTTCTAATCGTACTCAATGTGCCGTCATGATCATGTCTTAAATTATACTGGGCTCAGAAGTCTGCAGTAATATATTTAATGTGTTGGCCACATGCCCGCCCTCGTGCCTACAATTCACCACTTAAAGAGACCCTGTACCACTACACTAGTATTATGGATATTACACCGGGTACACAAACAACAATTAATCTTGCAGATTCAAGAAACGACTTCCGGACGCTCATGCATAGCATTGCTTCATCCTGAGAGTGCACTCAGAAGTGACCCCCGATGGCCTTCATGTTCGGCGAGTTGCCCAGTTATATTAACCATGCAAACTGCGAGGAGACTCGGAGGAGTTAGGACAGAATTTGGGTGGCTTGTAGAATGAATTGATAGGGTTGCAGACCTGCAACGACTACTCTGTGGCTAAGCCCGAATATATACGTCCAAGGAAGCTCCATGCCTGATTCCTGAACCCAAAGCAGCGCAATCTTAGGATATTCAAGATATGTGTGATGAGAATGCAGGATCGGAACAAAGCGAGGAAGAGCCGTACCGGGATTCGTGTAGCGCCCGTCGACGCCGTACGTCTGGGCATAAATGTCTCCGCCCAGAAATTAGATGCAGACGGTGGGCTTCCTGTCGTGCATGCCCGTTCGAGGTGAGAGATGATGAGTTCCGGCTTTCAAAGAAAGGCGCGTGGATCACTGATTAAGAGCCTGATGTCTGGAGATAAATAATTAGACAAGAGGAGGATTGCGGATAAGCACATTTGAGAAAACGTACTACCTCCGGGAAGAGTCAAGAGTTCCAGCATATGGAAGGGTCAAGGAGCCCGGTGTTTCCCCAGGTTGGAAAAGATGCGCACTTCCTACCTTGCCTGCCGGTGAGCCGAGGGTGTTGTCCAGGCATGATTGTCAATGGCGGACGAAAGGAACGACAGAACGCGCGCCTAAGATCGGGTGCAGAGTCAGGAACACGTATGGAGCTGATTGAGGACTCGACTGAGAACAGACAGGTTGTGCATTGTGCAAAGCCGCACAGCAAACCAACAGATTTGTGAGGGAAACTAGGTTCATTTTGGAGAGATACGGGTCAATTGGGTGGTATACTTACAGTACATTGAACCACTTACCCAACGTTATGTGCGTCATTTTTCACGTCTTATTCGGCTTCCGGCACAGCTCCTGTGCGGCTACATAGGGCAGTGACGCTGCCGAAATGGCCATTTACTCCACTTAGCTCCACTTTCTTTCTGCTGCCTGATCCGAGAATCAACGCTGATGGCATTCAAGGCACTAAGTATATGTAAGGCTTGTGTACATAATGGATGGGAAAACAAAAGCTGCACAGAGCCGCACGCGGCTTTGCACAATGCACAAAAGCCACATGCGGCTCTGTGCGGCTTTGCACAACCTGTCTAATGTGTAGGTAGCATATTCAAGAGATTCCATCACAAAGACGATTTCGTTTTTAAAAAGAAAGGGATACAAAGTGAGACCCGAGAAAAGACCGAGCCCCTGGTGTGTATTCCATACCTGCGTCAATAGTCTGAAGCTACGGAGAGCCGACGACAATCAAGGGCTCGAGAGAAAGCCGAGGTATAGGTTCGACGCGCATGGAAGAACAGAAATGGCCTCGGGACAGCGTCGCCTTCAGAGAGCGCTCAAGGAGTTGTCAAGTTGGGCCACTGCGGCGCGAAACCCAAGCCCGGGCCATGGCTGCACCATCCCATAGTACCCAAACGCCTAGATAACAGCTGATGTGAATGCTGTTTGCGGCACTAGCTAAGGGCTGTAGATGGCGGGGAGGTTGACAGGTTGTTGTGGTAGAAGGCAACATCGATGTCCCGATTAGATCCGAACAAGATCCGAACAGTCCGATTTGCGGTCACATCGTGATGTGTGACGCCTCGGTCTCTTGTTCTCTCTTTTTTTTTTTTTTTTTTTTTTTTGTGGAACGTTTGGGTAGGAGGAGCAGGAAACGCATTGCGTTTTCCTACCGGGCTGTTTCTAACGTCTCCAGAAACCCGCCGCCCGGTCATCGGACCGACCAAGTCGGCCTGTCCTCCCCGTTTATTGGTAGCTAGGGATAAATATAACCTAGCCGACAGAGTGCCACCCGGGGAAATGCGCAAACGCACACGCACCCGAACTAGTCGCCGTGCGCCGTGTGGGGCTTGAGTTGGTCGCTCCGGCCCACAGGCAGCCTTCATCACGATCAACCCACACCCACTAGAACCCCGGTCACCCCGGTAAAATCCTCAGGGTGTCTGTCTTCGTCCATTAGTGTTCCTTTCCAGGTAGTTAGCACTAAGGATTTATTTAAGGACTTCTTGCCCCATTTCCTCGCGTCTGTGAGTAGGCAGTCTAGTTCAAGCCTATTATTTATTGTCTTTCTCCACCGGTTAGAGATCTCTCGGTCGGACGCGCCGCCTTGCTCTCGGATGACCCGCTCGTTCCTCAATTTCCAAATTAGGTATACCGATTCTGACATGAGGATGCGATACAGTCTGGACGACCCCGCGTCTCCTTTCTTGATGGCGCCGCACGCCATGATTTCTCCAAAGGACGGTCTCATTTCACTTTTAGTCTTCATTTTCCATACTTCGCTTGCGAGGTCCCATATCTGGGATTGACCCGGTGCGTCACATCTTGTTAGAATATGTTCCATCGTTTCTAATACTCCGCACGTTCTGCAGTTCTCCCGGTCCTCAAAACCTTCTATTTTTTTCCAGTGGTCACCTAATTTGTAACCGTTGTGCAGGGTCATCCACATGAAGTAACGTACTTTCCGGGTGAAGTCTTTATGTTTCGTTGCCTTCCAGATCGTCGTTGCCGGCGTTGCCTCTTTGTTGAAGTCGCTGGCTGCTCCTTGGGCTAGGCCCATGTTTCTTCTCGTTGCGGGTCTGTCTAGTGCTTCTTGGTATGCCATGGTTTCCGATCTTCTCTGCCTGATTATTTTATATGCCAGGGATTGAGTCATTGCTTGGAGTTTTGCACCCGGTAGGACTAAGTCTTCTCTAATCGTCATGTCGATCATGTCCGGGGAAGCTTTCAATCGCCCCCCGTCTGCGAGCTTGTCAGCTGCCTCATTCCCCTCGTCACCGGCATGTCCCTTGACCCAGCCGAGGTTCGTCTGTGCTTTACGTTCCCGTAGTCTCGCTACCATCGTTTTAATTAGGTCGCCGTTTGCTACCGTCATATAGCCTTCATCTTCCCATCTTCCGAGATTGGTCGTGAGGCCTTCGATCATGGTTAGGGAATCACTTTTAATTGTGAGAAGTACGTCTTTCGGGCAGCTCTCTATGCATGCTTTAATTGCCAGTATTTCGGCAGACTGGTTCGACGGTCCCAGTTCATCAGGGATCCGTATCTCCATGTTGCGGACATCTCCCGCGCCAAAGAAGACACCGCTTCCGGCTCTGGCATCGTCCATACCGTTGTCCGTGGCCGAGCCGTCTGTGTACGCTACAATTTCCTCCTCGTCTGGTTCTGGCTCTCTTCGGCTATCTGGAGCCTCGTCCCCGCTTGTTGCCTTATCGGTGAATATGCGAAACGCGTCCGCTAGCGACCCATTGGTTGTTACTTGTCCGTCGAAGACTCTCGTGTCTTCGTCCGGTGGGGGTACATCTTCCATCTCCGCCTCCCAGTCTTCTGGTTGGGGGAGCAGCGGGTTCCATTTGGGGAGGAGGGAGCTGAGCATGTCCTTGCTCTTCTCATACATCGGTTCGGGTCCCTGCAGCCTGCGCCCCGGAGTTCCACACACGCCGTGCAGCGACAGTTCTTGCCGTCTTTATGCCTCGCCGTTTTCAGTCGTAGTGTGAGGGACTCCGCGTCTCCGGTGCTGTACATGTTGTGGGTCTTTTTTAGGCATCGTATGACCTCTTTGTGATGTTGACCGCCTGTGAATAGTGTTCTCGACGCTGTCGACTTCTGGTGGAACCAGATTGGCATTTCTCGCTGGATATTTCTGGCAATGGCAAGTCCATCCAGTCGTAGGGCGTGGTTGGTGGCGACCTTTACCATTGTCGCTAGATCGGGGTTGAGCTCTGTCACCTTGGTGTCCCAGGATTGTAGATACGTATTAACCCGTATTTCCATATCAACATTTGAGTCTGCTTCTTGTGCCTTCTTGGCCAGCAGTTCGTCGGCTACAAACACCCATAATGGTCTTTCGTCTCCAAAACTCAGGTATGACTTTAGCCATGTCACCGCTATCGCCTCATTCCTTGCGACGATGTCTCTTGTTCTCTCCGACACCGCTCAACGGCAGGTGCTCTGTGTCGGTCTGGGAGTTACATTTCTCGTTCTTGAGCTCTGCGGGAGGGAATCGCTGCATGTTCTGCTATCTTCTCGTGCACCTTGTTTCGGTGTCCGTTTCAAGCTTCGAATTGCTGGAATTTAATCTCTCGTCCTTCTTGCCCGGGCTCTGAGAAGTCCAAAAGTCTCACCACACAATTATCTGCATACGAACACTCGATCCTTAGTCTCGGCCTTCCATCAACCCCACGTTCGCCCCCCCTGCTTTCGGGCCTTCGGCAACAAGGAGGAAGTTGGGTTCTGCTCTTACCCTTTCTACGTACTTGATCTCCTCTTACATAATCTCACGCGGTTTGCTACCCCGTATTCGACCTGGAGAGCTACTCGTTTCACTGAAGTCTGAATCCGGCGTCATGGCTTTCCGTTTATACTACTGCATCCACAATGGTTGCATATGGATGCACCCACGCGCCTTATACAAGGTCTTCACTGCATTCAGACCCCTAGGCGACCGAGGGTGTGTCCGCCGCGCCGCGGCCGAGCGCGGCAGACCCGAGGGCGACATGGTCTGTCGCGGGTGGCCTCCCTAGGTCTACCTGATGTGCAATCGCCAGGCGCGCAGTTAGGGCGCTCGGAGCTGGAGGTTGTCGACGGAAGCAGGCTCCCCTTCGCGCCATCTTTGCCGACCGTGTGAATCACTGATGTCACTGTCACGATACGGCCGATATCGCCGACGTGGCCTGCTCATGAGCAATTTTTGCGGAGCACTTTATGTTGATGTACCTTCACACTGTGCTGAGTCGCATGAGAGGCCATTGAGCAGCCGTTTTTGCTCATTTTCCAAAGACACCGTTTCCTCAAAATCTGTGTTACGCCCTTGCAAATCAATCGGTTAGAAATTGATGAGACGATTCCCACATGAGCTAAATATTCCCATGCACTCCAAGGTCACCACGGTGGCGTTTCTTTATTGCTGGCCAGGCAGCCCGAATGACGGAGATAAGGGATGACGACGGCGCCGTGGTCGGAAGAGGAGGTAGCCTAGGGCGGCAGGGGTTGGCCGCCCCCACCGCGACCGATGGCGGCAGCAGGCGGCAGACCCTTCTCGGCAGACCCTGTCGCGTAAGGTAGGCACAGCGTGGCAGATGGCGGCAAAGCTCGGCAGCCTCTGCCGATCAGGGGCCTGAATGCAGTGCTTGTCCTCAGGTCTTTTTCTTTTGTTAGATGCAAGCTGATGCGAGGATGTGTCTTGCTGGGTGGGCGCCGCGCTTTGTCGCGGCGCAACGCGTTCCCAATTTTCGGCTCGAAGCGTGGTACGATGATCCTGGTTTTATTTCTTCCACAATCCACTCATTCAGAGAACGTGGCCTTGACCAGCTCTGGACCATCGACTGAACGCTGCATTACCTCAAATTACAGGACCTGGTGGCTCACAAATACCCTTGCGAAGAAAGGCTTTGGCTTCAGCGCACCGTTCGACTCGGAATCAGTTCTGAATCTTGAGTAGGGAGGTATTTCTTTTGTCTGTTCGAAATAAAGCGCGGTGAGTAGACAGTTCTTCTCAGCTTTCCATTTGATTCATACCGGTGTTCGCGATCGATACACGTTCTTCAAGTTAGGCGAGATTCCCGACCGTGGATACGCGTCGTCTCGGGGCTATGTATTGATATGCTCCGTGGGACGTGTATTCAATCCTTGGCCCTCGCACCAGGCTATACATCGCGAGAGCCAAGGCAGAATTCTGGTTCTTCTTGGCTACAACCGTGGTGGGTGTGTCTGTCCGGATGTCCAGAACTGGGTCGCTGGGATACACCAGACCTCTCTCTCATTCACCGATCTGCCAGTGATCATCGCATCATCACCGAACACGCATTCTACGCAAACCCAAATCACGCGGCCGACACTGTTAAAACTGCTTCAATGCTGGTTGCAATTGTGGTTGGTGATGCGCTGATGGTGCGTGCACAGGCTGTTCTGGCCATATATTTCATGGACCTCTTCTTCGAGATTTATCGCCTGTGGATAGTATGGGGACGAAATCGGACGGTCCTGATTTTCCCCAGCTGCAGTTTGACTGGACTTCTTGGTTAGTCTTCGCCGCTCTGTTCGAGGCGTCTGTTGATTCACTAGCAAAGTCGCGGCTCTCGGTATTCTATACGTATTCCTCCCCAAGTCGCAGTCCATCGCGAAACCTCATTTCTGAGCGACCCAGGGTTAAAACCGTGGGTCGTAACCGGTTTCGGACTTTCCCTCCTGTTGGTTCATTCAGATGCCGACAAACTTTGACTGATGATGCTCCCCTAGAAGCAGCCTCTGATGCACTAGTAAGGGTTCTCGAATCTTCCTTCGCTTCCTCCCGGAACCATCCTCCCTGGGTTTTATTGCGTTTCGGATATTGAAGTACAGTGCAAAGACAAGTTGACAACATCGAGGCCATCCTTGATGGTACATCCTCATGCTCTGACCGAAACACCATTTTAACGAAACATAAACAGTTTTTCCTCGCCATAGTTGTGGAAAGCGCAGCTCTACAAATGTAGGGCTGAGGTTTACCTCCTCGAAACAACATAATTTGACCTCATTATAAGCACCGCGACATTTCTCGCCGGCTCTGGGGTGGAATTCGCCGCCTCGGGCGCATTCCCGGCTGTGCTGTGTATTTCCAATTTGTCACGATTGTTACGATTGTGAACACCCCCTATATCAACTACATGACTGAGGTATGACCACGAAGATCTACCACGGCGGGCCATAAGACAAGTGCTTCCAAACGCGTTTACAACACCAAGCCCTTCTAACCACTGTCCGCTTCGCGCGCTGCGCTCTTCATCGTCATCTTGTTGTTTCACGCTTGAGTCGGACTTGGCTGGTCGCAAAGTTCTTGTCCGGTAGGACAAACACCCTATTAGGATGCCGTCTGGTTTAATCTTGAGTCCAAGCTCGAACATCATCTTGAAAACTGGTTGATTGCATAGATAAAATTCGTTAAATCTGGGATACTGCTTGGTAGCCATATTCATAGTTACTTGTGCCGCATTGAGATTGCATAAAATACGAGGAGTATAAGGGTATAGAACTAAATGGTTACTAGTGCTAAAATATTTCGACTATCCTAATTTTTCGTATTGTTAGAGTCTGACATTGGGAGACTAAAAGGTTACATCTTGTGGGCGAGTTGAGTTTTTTAGGCGAACACTTTATCTAAACTAAGTACCGTGGCGAGATTGGAGGAGTTTCGGCCACTTTACCCAAACTTTTACCAGGTGCGCCGACCGCCGCCTCCGAGTAATGGAAAACCATGCAAACCCACCCCTTTGAGCAACAAATAATGCATTACACTGTTTATTGACTGTGTCTAGAGCAAATGTTCCTTGTAATGTCCATTCCAAGCCTCCGCCTAAAAGCCGGTGATGGTGATTGGGGTCAATATCCCTCCAGTAGTAATCACGCTTTCGCCCGTAGGGCCGGCACGCGCGAAGCTATTCTGTAACTCCAAAGAGTACGTTGCGTCCGTGAAGTGAAACCAGCTCGGGAGCTAATCGCCGTCATTAGCCATCGCTTCCAACCAAAATTACTTCAACACTTACAACTGCGGTGAACTGAACGATCGGGGGCGACGTCGTATTGTCGTAGGTCCTCCAGGCAATGAGGATGGGGCCGGCAACGGTGTGCGTGGCCGTCGCGCTGATGTATTAGTCCAAGAAGGTCGGTGTGTTGCCCTTCTGGATAGCGCAGGTCAGGTTGGCGGTAACCGTGAAAGTCCGAATTCAACCACATTAGCGGCGAGAATGATATGAAAGAAAAAGAAAGATTACCTCTCCAGGCGAGAGGGTCGAAGGCGAGACGTTGACGTTCCCGAAGTGCGCAGCCTCTGGACAGGAGATACCCTGTACACTGACGGTCATGGCAAGGGAGGCGAGGGCGGCGAGAGAGAAGAAGTTGAAACGCATTGTGGGTTGAAAATGAACTGGGTTCTGCACAAGTTCAGGAGGCTTTTTATACCTTTCAGGGGGACGGGAAGTACTTGCCGCAGTCGGAAAGACGGGAGGGTGGGTACCCGCCGTCAGCGAGGTGAGAGAGACTGGCCGTACGCGTGGAGGCGTCGGGCGCGTGTGGCTGGACGTAGCCAGAGTATCCGCCGCTTGGGTTTATGGGTGGGAGGTCGGAGTAGCCGCCTTGGAGTGAGTACTGCTGCGGTTGGTTGTGCGGCGAGATCGGGGCGAGGAATAAGAGCCGACGAATGGATCGCCGTACTCGCGCTCGTGCATCATCTTGTCTACGCGCAAATGAGGAAGTCGTCTAGTCGAGACACTGAAAAGGAATGGACTAGGTGTAAACTAGAAGTCTAAGACGACTAGGAAGAAGGACAATCCGTGGAGGATCCGTAGGATCGGAGAAAGGGAAGAAATGAGAGCATCGACAGCGCTTACCCGGGGTGCCTCGCTCGCTTAGCGTTGCCGATCGGCGGTATTAAGGCTGTGACGGCATGCCGTGATCATCCTTGCTTTTCTCGTCCATCTCTCTTCACGTCGTCGTCTTACATCTAGCCATTGGCAACCTAACTGGACGTGGGCTTCAATCCTGTTCATTGGCGTATGTCACCTACCCTATTACACTCAATCTGCCGCAATCTGAGACCCAAAAACCTGCATCTGACCACGCCTCACAACTCCGTCGAGATCTGTCGGGATCTGGGCTCGTTCCTCATTTTGACCTCATCTCGCGTCAACAGGTCGAGCACGAGGATATGTACCCAGATCTTGGGTCCTTAGATTCTCTGGGGTCAGGCTCTTGATGCGAATCAGCAACACAATCTTGTCCCGTAATTGAATTCGCTCCTTCATCGATGGGCAATCCGCAACTGCATCCTTTTCTCCTGATTCTTTGCAACGCCCTCGTTCCGGATCGTCGTCTTGTCATATTCTTCCTTGCGGGCTCGTGCGTTGTGTCCGGATCCCCGCATTTCACGTGGAGGACGGCCGAGTTCTTCCTAGCAATTCCGCAGTCTCATGCTCTGACTTTCTTTCGCTGTAAATTTGGCTCTCAGGCCCGGAAATCAATTTATCCCGGCCTCAAAATTTCCAGTCTCCCCGTTCCCGGACAGTAAAGATACAAAGCTAGTGCGGCCTCGAGCTATTCTCGTCGAATGACTTCTGTTTCGTCTCACCGCACGTTCCTTTTCTAGCCCACTTGAACCCTCAGCGAATCGTGTCGCGTGGAAGGACATCGTAGCGATCAAGAAGCGGCAATTTGTTTGTTTTTTTTGCCCGCACTGATTTTCCTCACACAAAGTGTTCATCTGGGTGCACTAACACCTGACAGACGAGTTCTTGAAGCTGATTATCGTAAATGGGGACGCGGGTCGCATCAAGGGTGCGTTCTTATTCAGTGCATATTCCTCGATAGGTTGACGAACCTCTTTTTATTCTTCTTCACCTACCGATCTGACCCTGGGCGCGAGGTCGTTAGTGTCCTGATTCTGCCTGATCGACCGATGGACTCAAGCATCTTGTTGATTTAATTCGCTACTCGTCTGCCAAGACCCCCCGCCCTCCCGCCCTGCTTGTGCTAACGTCGTTTCAACTCTGTCGCGCTATAGCGGCGACTTCCCTTCTCCGTCGCGTTCCAGACGCAAGCTATGTGCTGCCCGATTGCTCGCGACCCATGAGATCAAGCAGGCCATGCCCATTGCCGTGGGTCCTTCTCTCGTCGGACTTGCCCCAAGAATCTCCAATGACTGACCTACAGTACGACTTGGTAACCGACAAATACGCCCGTAAATAAATATCCTGGGTGCTGGACGGCTTACGAATGTAGGTCACGTTCTTCTTCAACGGCGGCATAGAGAATCAATGTTCCCCCCACGAAAAGAGCTTCATGATCTCTCCCTTCTCCTAAGGTACGCTTGCTTTCCTTCTCGGGCACAGTCGTTTTGTTCTCTGCCATGATCCTGATCATTGTTTTTCTGCAGAAATGAATGGGCGCTCATTGCTCGCGAAGACTGACGGGGCGCTTCTTACTCGCGAGGGTCGTCTCAGTCCTCGGACATGATGTGCGTGCTGGCGGAACGACTGATGCACTCCTACTAATAGAGGTCTAGTACACATACAATATACACACGAACTCGAATAGCGAGGCTTATTGATCCTTGATCTGTATGATTAGCCGAAAAAGTGTTTGGACGTAGGGCTAACAGTATCGACTCGATGCGGACCTGAAATCTCGATGCCCACTGGCGCTGCATCACCACATCTGAATTCCCTCGTAAACGTCGCGATGCTAACGATTCCTCTTTATCTGCATCGTCGTCAAGCTTAAGTATAGGTCTAAAGCGGAACGGTCGCACCTGCTACTGATGGCTCAGCCGGCGGCCTCTGATGCATGCAGGACTCACCCGTTCGATCCGGGCGTGGATGATAATGGTGTGGACACAAGAATGTTTTTGGTCTCTCTTTCCCAAATTGAGGTTGATTGGCACAGATTCCGCTTTTCAGTTTGGACCCAATGTCTCCGGGGTCTATTCTCCGGTTGTTCATTTCCTAGCACACTTGATCCCTGACCGGAATTCTAACCTCCTCAGAGACGTACGACGTCTGCTTCCACGGTGGCGCGGAAGGATAATTGTCTTGAATTCGGCCTTCTAGTAGTCTCTCGCAGACCGACACTTCAATTTTCGATCCCGTTCCTCGATATATTGAAGCCTTCTAGTAAGTATTTCTTTCTTTGCGGTTCTGGGTGTTGTATTTCCTGCTTTATCAGGGACGCCGGCGATGATATGTAACTGTTCGTTTCGAGGGACCCTGGGCACACGCCGGCCTCAAACAGACTCAAATCATCCGACCGTCAATTGCGTACGCAAGTGAAAATCGCCGTAATTATGCGATGACAGTGGGAACCTGGGGGCACGGACTTTCACAGGGAAAAACACTCATATAAGAAAAAGCTTTCATACAAAGACGGCGACCATAACGGAAGTAAACCTTCCCTCGCGAATTCTGGGCGAGGTGTTCGGATACAACACCACCCTGGGATGAAGGGCATAAACTAACTGACCACACCAAGTTAAAACTTCAACATCACACAAGGTTCTTCCGCTCCCGCTCCGTGTTGCAATTGGCCGATGTGACAGATTCATTCCCGCTTTCATGATGCTGTATAAGTCTCAATCCCAGGTTCCACTCCCGCTCTTACTTCTTTGGATCACCAAGGTAACTATTATTTCCGTAGCGGAACTTATTAATGACCCTTTTTTTTTGTAGAAAGTTCAATAGTTACTGGGAGACAACTATTGTGTACATGAGCCGAGTATGGGATTTTATGCGCGCTGCATAATTTCATTCAATGTCTGTGTAACGATATTGGCAGCCTCCGAAATCTGCTGGCGCAATGCTTCATCTTCCACGGTTGAAATTCGGGCCACCATTTTGTCTCCGTGAAACGCAAGGAGTCCCTGCTTCACAAGATGTTTTCGATACTCCGCTGGGATGGGATGGATGGCTGAAGTGGCCAACGTCGCGACTGGCGTCCTGAAGAATGCACGGACATGGTCGGCAGTGATGTGGATCGCAGCATATGTCCCTGGCCTGGCAAGCACTGGCCACGGTAGTGCCTCGAAGGTCAACGGTTTTGAATCACAGAATTTGATCTTGGTGAACTCTTCGACAAGGAGAATGGTTTCGAACCGATCAAAGGCAAGAGCATCCGTCCAAATTCTGGCGTTCCTGTATTTTTCATCCCTCTTCCTGCATCGCGACCGTTCAAGTTCTTCTCCCAGTTCCCGCTCTGCTTTACGCATTTTTTCTGCCCTGTCTTTCTCCACCCTGTCTTTTTCGGCCTGTTTCGCGCGTCGATCGTTCTCGCGCTTCGAGCTCAGGAGCTGTATCATTTCCGTGAGCATATCATCCCGGCCTTCCTCCCGCGCCGCATTCCTGTTGGCAATCTCTTCATCTTTCCGGGCCTGATCGTTCGCCTTGCTGCGCTGCAATTCCGCCTCCAGTTCACTGCATCGCTCCCGCGCTTGTTTCAGATCTTCCTGCAAAACCACGGCCTCTGCCTGTCGTGCCCGGAACCGCTCTTCCAACTCCACTCGGCGCATCTGCTCCGAGTTGCGCGCCATCTCCATAATGTCCCGCTCTTGCTCGGCTTTCTCGACCCCGCTGAGGCTTTTCGCGAGTTGGCTGGACATGCGTTCGATCTCGGATTGCTGGTCAAGGATCTCTTGCCGGTGACGAGCCAATTCAGCGTCGCGGTCCTCCTCGGCTTTCTTGTGCTCTTCGAGGCTTTTCGCGAGCTCGGTAAACGTCTGTTCGACCTCTGATTGTAGTTCGCGGTCGCGGTTCAACTCGGCGTAGAGTTCTGTGATCCCGTACAGCCAGTCATCGAAAACTGTTCGCGGAACCTGGCCTCCAGGACCGATGGTTGGTCTAGAGAGATATAGGGCGGCGGATATGGCGTAGAATGTCTCGGTCGTGGCCGGTGGGTCCACATATACATATTCCCCCTCCGCGTCGTCGGTTTCTTCCTTCGACTGCGATTGGTCGCTCATCAGGTGGTGGGGTGGTTGAGACAATCTCTAGACGCCCGCACTGCCTTGGGCTCGAAACGTGTACGGACAGGAATATTTATGTAAGGTAGCGTAAGGAATCAAAGGGCAACACTGACGTTTGACGCATGCAACGTCACAGGTCATCACAGGTCAATTTGCGTCAAGGGTTGAATTTATCCAGGCTACTACCCTCAAAATCCCATCTTCCGTGGGCATCGTACCGGGTCATTGATACATCGTTTGGCAGAGGACACGCAGATAATTTGTATCGAGGGCTTCAAAAAACATGCAACCTCAATCAGCGTTGAGTCGAAGAAACGTCAATCATCACGTTGGCACACTGGCGGACGTTACAGCGCCGGAGGAGGATATATTACTGGTCTCCCCGCGGTCTCCGCCGATACTGAATGTCAATCCAGCGCCGTGCAGCGTCAGCTCCGCGGCTTGCAACGTCGGTTGCACCCCCTGTTCGCGTCAATCAGCTTTGGTATTACAATCAGTGCATTTTGACGGTCCGGGTAGCTTGGAATGCCTTCAGGGAGTAGGCTGTGAGAGAAATAACCAACTTAAAACTTATTTCAGGTGTCGACACATGTTGAACATGCGCTCCGCGCTCTTCCCATAGGGATCCAGACTTAAAACAGCTACAAAAGCTTCTCCCAAGTGCGTCGATATTTCCCCCCAATCCCCACAACGTTTGCTGCAGGGTGTCGGCCTGCAGCGTCTGCTCCGGAAGAAAATACCGTAAATTACGGCATAAACGTACATACACATGTTCTGTCTCATTTGGCCTGTCACCTTCGGTCAAGGCGGAGGCGTCAAAGTTACGCTCGGGCATAACACGGACGGTCTCGAATCAGCTCGAGTTCATTTCGGCAAGCTCGGCCAACAGTCGGCGAGTAGTACTTATCCCCGCCGGCAAATGGTAAACACTGGCCCACAAAAGATAAGAAGGCTGTAAGTGTAAACCTGTATGCCGTGCACCCATGGCCCAGCCACAGTCCCGCCAAAGACCGCTGCCAGAGCACCAGCGACCACACCAACGACAGGAGCAGGAGGGAGAGGGAGGGCAAGGGTCGCGCGCTCGCGTGCGTAATGCCATGGAGCGCCTGCGCAATGCCGCCGACGCGTTCAAGTCAGTGCCCAAAGGGCGCCATAGCCACACCGCGACCACCGCCCCCGCCAGCAGCGAGCGCCGCGCTTTCCGCTCCTCGTCGCCGTCCCCGCCGTCACCATCGCCCGCTGATGCGCAGCAGGACGAAGAAGAACCGCCAGACTCAGATACTGAAGAGGAAGAAGAATCAGACGCAGACTCGGATGTGCAGAACGGTACGAGCGGGGCCTCAAATACGCTTACAGGTAATGCGAGTGGTGGTAGACCTCCGCCCGCCTCTGTCCCCGCAACCTCGAGCAGCGGCATCCACGTCCGGGGGACGCCGTTTATGTGTGTCTCTCCCTTTCTTTCCGCACTCTCCCTCTTCCTTTTCTTCCTCCCGTCTTCCCTCCCTCTATTCCACCGTTCCCGTCTTCTTTCTTCCCTTCCCGTCTTTCCGTCTTCGACTTTATTGATTATTTCTTAACAGCGTCGCCGCGCGAGCCACGGTCGCCCCCCGTGCAAAGAACGCGTCGGCCGCGGCTGCCTCCGCTCCTCTCAGTTCCATCTCCCCGTCTTCTTCCCCCAACACTCCAGCCCATAAAGCACCGAGTCCCCCTCGTTCCGATCGTGGTCAGTCCTCTTCCAGCCACTCAATGGCCCAACTGAGTAGATGTACACCTAGATTCAACGCTCAGCCACCTTCTCCGTCTACACCGATCCGGCAGACCACGCGAGCTCCCGCGCGGCAGACTCTGCCCGTCCGGCAATCTCCTCTATCTCCACTTTCGCCTCCGCGGAGTGCAGTAGATTTCAACGCTCAGTCGCCTTCTCCGTCTACACCAATGCGGCAGGCCGCGCGAGCTCCCGCGCGGCAGACTCCGCCCGTCCGGCAATCCTCTCCATCTCCAGCTTCGCCTCCGCGGAGTGCAGCCTCATCCTTCGGTGGGGCGAGCCCATTTGGACGGTCGAGAGATACTTGCTACAAGGTTAGTTTCTACAGCCCTGTTCTGAGACGACACTCAAAGCGATGTGCATTGTACAGTGCGGGGGATCTGGTCACTGGGCACAGAGTTTGTGATCGAGTTGATGGACTTGCCGAGTTTAATAAGGTCTATACTGCTTTAGATTGCTCCAATGACCGAGGCTCTCCTAGTCCAGCCCGATCCCCATTCTCTGGTGGGGAGAGCCCATTTGGACGGTCGAGAGACCAAGATATTTGCTACATGGTCAGTCCCAACCGCCCTTTCTGCGATACCGCTTGATCAAAAGTGATATACAGTGCGGTTCATCTGGTCACTGGGCACAGGGTTTGAGATCGAGTCAATTGACTTAGCGAGTTTAATGTTTATACTGTCACAGATTGCCCCAGTGGCTCTCCGAACAGGGACGGACAAGATCTTTGCTTCAAGGTTAGTCTCAATAGCCTTGCTCTGCGGCGACACAATTAAAGTGATGCGCAGTGCAAATCACCTGGTCACTGGGCACAAGGTTTGAGATCCAATTGATGGACTTGCCGAGTTTAATGTTCATACGGTAGATTGCCCCAGTAGCCGCTCTAGGGCGCAAGATATTTGTTACGAGGTTAGTGTCAACATCCCTGTTATGCGACAACACTCAATCACAGTAATATGTAGTGCGGTTTGTCTGGTCACTGGGCACAAGGTTTGTGATCAAGTTGAAGACCCTACCTAGTTTAATGTCTATGCTTTGATAGATTGCCCCAGTAGCCCAGGCTCTCCGAACAGGTTTACCAATAGTCAAGGCTCCCCGAGCAGGAATATTTGTTACAAGGTTAGTCTCAACATCCTTGTTCTGCCACGACACTCAAAAAAGCGACGTCCAGTGCGGTGAATCCGGTCACTGGATGAAAGGTGTGTGATCCCCACGATGGATTTACCGATTTTTAATGTTTATACTGTCATAGCTTGCCGCGCCTAACCACTGGTGATCACTTTTTGTCATCGGTCTCTTTTGAGGGAAATTTTCGTGAATAAGATAGGATTAAGAACATCCCGAAAGGGGAGGTAGAGCTGCTGCTGTATTACTTTCCCAAGTTAAATTTATTCAAGAAACTATATATATTTTTCGTATGGTTCAAGGGTGTTGGATGGACTTCCGTACTTTCTATCCCACCTGTATCTTCTTGATGGCAAGGTTGGACGGATGTTGAGCCAATTCAACCACTCAGGGAGGCAGTCGCGCTATGTACTCCGAATGCCGACAAGCCGATTTTACTGCTCACGGCCGGACTGGGAGTCAACAAGTCCTCAGATTTTTGGAAGCTTGGCCTCGAGATTTGTCTGATGTCGTAGAGAATACATGCGGTACGGCCATCTTGGAGAAATGTGATAGGTACGGCCGCTGCATCTTGAATGGTGCCCCTTTAGAGACGGCTTCCCCGGGTCGCTACACTTCGCATCAGCCGAGAGGTAAATCTACGACTGATTATGCATTCGCTTCTGAGGGATTGCTGCCACTTTTTGGAAAATTTCACGTGGAATGCCCAACTCCAGACCCGAAAAAGAAGTGGGGGACGCCGCGATCTCGCAAACTTCCCAAACACGTACTGTGCGACAGCCTGCTCCAGAATTTTCAGGTCGTGGTGAAGTCGATGTTCTGTACCAGGCAACAATGGATTAGAGAGACCCCTCAATAGGCTTTGAACTCGCTTTATGGACCAATGCTGTCCCAGTCGCCGCCTGTTCAAATTTACGTGGAAGGTGCTGCCCCAGGGTCGTGTCGGAAATTTCTAAAATTCATGACAAGGCAAGATCGGTCGGCACGATTAGGTGCTTGTAAGAAAAGCCAAGCACGATAAGATCAGATGCTCTGGGAGCTGCACGTCAATGTAACACCAGTGTATGCAGTAATACGCCTCGCTCGGTCATTAAAAGGATGGCCACCGAGTGGCAGCAGCAGCGTCTGGTCACTGGTGACAGAGGTTTGTTTGCCAAATCGAACATCGCTTCAAATGTGAAACCGCGGCGTACATGAGCCGCTCCATACTTATTAGACAGCCATTTCAGGGGGGGGTGATGTTACTCCCGCGCATATCTTGGCGCCATTCAAGCGCGTTTCAGATCGCTCGGAGAACCCAGACCTGTCCATCGAGCTGACCGAAACCCTCAGGGTGTTCATGAGATAGCTCCTTAGCTAATAGCACTGGTTGACATGCTAGTGACACGTCGCCAGCAAATGAATGGTATGAACCTCGGTAAGAAAGCACCACAAGTAAGAGGAATTCCAAGAATTGTAGTGGCGGCGGAGGAGAAGAGAGGAACGGATCAACACGGCGCAATAAAAGTCCCAATAAAATTAGGTGTTAGGTGTGTAATGTTAGGGGCCGGAGGCAATGACGCAGTGCTCCTCTCCATGACGCGGACCGGGGTACGGCGCCGAACGTGAAGCGAAGAGATGACTATTACTACATAGTAACTATAGACCTCCGCAAGGTATCAGCGAAGCGTGGAGTAGACCCGTTCATCAGATCGCGCGTTTCCTACTTATTCTCTGCACATCTACGGTATGGCCCACCATACAAATCCCATCATGTCCATCCCACTAACATTCGCCGACAAGAGACTCGTGGAAACCGTCCTCGTCGGTCCTGATGGCGGTGTCCATTACACCACGACATCCACACGCGGCTTTGGCGGCCGCAAACTCACACCATAACTGCCGCGAGCGGGCTGACGGGGTTTATCAACTGGCGCGAGAAGGCCCTCGTGCTCAACGGCGTGCAACGCGGATGGGATATGCTGCGATCGGGGGGGGAAGTGGAGCAAGTGCGTTTTCCTTTCTTGTCCGCGGTCTAGACTTGGTCCAGACACTGAGATACCATACAGAGAGCGAGAGTGGAATTGGGGGAACAGACCGTTCAAGCTGCGGTATAACCACTTGCACAAGGAGCTGCTCGTACGCGCCCTACGGCTGGTTTCATCCTATATATGTCACGCTAACCTGGTTTTCCTCGCAAGGCAACCCCCACAGTCGGAGACATCGCGGACACCGTGCGCTTCACGAGGTATCGCCCCCACCTCCTGCATGAGAGCGAGCAGGCGGCCATATATTTCCCACCTCACATGGACGAGGTCGAGCGGATGTTCCTCCTCATGGCCATCCTGCAGACGGAGATGCATCGGCAAGACGTGCGTTGCATACCCCTCCTAGTGTTCTCATTTAGACTCGTCACTGACGCATGCGCGCACAGGTTCAAGCTGCAGCCAGCGCTGCCGCAGGGTCGGCGGGATAGGGTATATCCCTTTTGTGTATAATGCATTGTAAAGTGAAAATCCAATTGATATCTTGACCGAGTTCACCTAGTGTTGAGCAAGCGGGGAGTAGCACCATGTCGCTGCACGTTTTTTCACCGCTCAACGGCGACATTTTCAGCTGCGTAGACTCTCCTCAGTAGTACGAACATTGCCGAGCATAAGCTACACACGCCTATGCAGATGCTGTGCGTAGACGACTCGACAGAGTGTTTAGGATCGACTAAGCTACACACCTATGCAGACTCAAGCTCACCTAATAAGGAAAGTCCAAGCAGACGCGATCGAGCGGACCGAAACCCTGGATGCCCATGAGCCGTCCAGGTTCAGTAAAACAAGAGGACCAGGCGACTTGGTATCGAGTACCTACGGTTCTGGCCAGGCTCGAAACTTGGACACCGAATGTCACACGGTGCGGACAAATGTTGTCGTTGCCTCACAGGGTTGGAAACCTGGGAACGCCTCCCGTGCGATGCCTATGCGTGAACCATTTCGGCACGAATGACACCGCCGGAGTATTGAAACGGAAAGGTTGCAAACGCAACATGCTATTTTGATTTCAATACACGACCCCAGAGTTTGCGATATATAAACAACGACTAGCTGCCGAGGACCTTGAAGTAATTGGATGGAGCCGCTGTCGTTTAATTGAGCAATCTGTAAGTACCCGAGTTTCAACATTATGGCACGCACATCCGACAGTCCCATCAACCTTCTTCACTTTCCACCACTTCTTGCCTTCTTTTTCGGCACTGTGCAAGATATCCCCCTTCTTGAAACTGATTTCAGAAGGACTTCGCGGAATCCCTAGACGCAGGAACAGTTGACAATGGTATTCCTGGAGAATGTGAAATATGTGCGTACAGTCGCTTCTTGCCCGAACCCTGAATGGATACAGATTCGCCGACTCGCGTCGCGAGTCTGTGCCCTCGGTGTGGTCGTAGATAACCGACAAGGGCCGCGGCTCTTCGATATACACGGCACGTCGATTTTTCGACGAGGGTGGTGGGAAGCTGTGGTTCTGCGCACCGTCCGGGCCCTCATTCTCCTCTGTAACCACGGTGTCTTGGGTCCTGTCGACAATCTTTTGGCGCCCCATCCCCGTCCAGTCTTTGCTGATCTCGGGGCTGGAGTCATGTTCCCCGCGCGCATCGTGCCCAATCTTGGTCGCATCGGGAGACCCGTCTGATGCAATCTCCGACTCAGAGAACTTGGACTCCTTGCCGTTGCTAGACTGCGTGCTCGATGCCTGACGCTCTGTGTCATTATTGAGCGCACGACCGGAGCCGACCCCCATCGACTCGACCAGCCGCGCGAACGGCGTATGGGGCTCAGCGCTGAAGAGCAGCACCCATAGGATGTCGACGGCGGAGAGGACGAGCCACCCCCCAGCCATCGCGCTGCGGGCAGGCTGGCCCGCGAAGATGCTCATATCCACGCCTATCACGGCAAAGACCGACGCCAAGATGCTGAACGCACACGCCTGCAGGCGGAACGCGCTCATGTCCCCGCTCGCGAGAATCCCGAAGACCCCAAGGATCAGGAATAGCTGTAGGAACACCGCGAACCACATCACACCCACCGCTTCATGCCCGACTTTGAGCGAGAAAAGAGAACCAGAAGATGAGCGAAAGAGGACGGAAACACGCATGCAAGTCACATACCTATTTTTGTAACCGCGATTTGCGCCACGAATGCGACTACCCATGCGCCCTGAAGCGAGATTAGTGCAGCGCCAGGTCCATGCAAAGCGCGGGACACATACTGAGGCAAGAAGAAGGGTGATCGCATAGAAGTAGTTGCTAAGAACGGCCGCGAGGCGATATCGCTTGTGGTGAATATCCTGCTCCTCCTGCATGGTCAGTGACTGGGAAGTGGGTACACCGTGTGTGAGACGTGGGATGTGTGAGGCCACAAGAGGTAATCGGGGTCACTTGACCTTATCATTACGCACGCCTTGCCGTTTCTGGAAGACACCCTTCTTCGAAGTTCCTTGGGAACGCGTGTATTTCGGGCTATCAACGACAGGATTGCATGACAGGGCATAAAAACAAAATAGGGCAGGAAGAAATTGTTTATATAGATCTTCTGAACGTCGTCGTTGAGTGTTTATTCTTCTTTGATTTCCTCGGAGGCATGGAGCGCTTGGAGCACAAGCTCTCTGCGGAGCCATTTATCCTCTGGTGTGAAGTACCAGCTGGCGATACCGAAAATCGTCACAGCCCCGAAGATCACGCAAGCCTACAAAGCAATTAGAAAGCGAAAAGGAAATACACCAATGCAGGCACGAAGTTGAAGGTTTGGCCGTCGATAGGGAATGAAAACGGCGAGATCATGACCTGAAAGTCCTGTGAGATTAGGTGAAAGGGATCTTGGAATAGGAAGGACATACGGCAAACACAAGCGCATTGAAGAGCACCGCACACGCGTAGAACGGTTGGCGAGGCGCCCGAGGCGGAAAGTGCGACGACTGGAAGTCATCCGGCGTGAAGGTGAGCCGAAGCAGCGCAATGAGACCGTATGCGGACATGGTGGGGACGGCGCCCGCGCTGACGAGGCTGGTAAATGCGACCTGGCTGGGGAGAATCGTGCAGAGGAGCGCTGCCGCGAAGACAAAGATCACCGTAAAAGCGTTAGCGGCTGGCCGTCCGCGGTCACCTTGCTGATCCAGCTTGACAGAGGGAGCACGCCGTCGCGGGCCACGGCGTAGACCAGGCGCGAAGCGGCCACAATGGCGACGCTGGTATTCTAAGCAACAGAGCGTAAGCGAGAGGAATACGTGAGGTGCGAAGACATACGAGCATTAAGCCGATGACTGCGATGATCGTCATGAAGATGCTTCCGCCTTTTCCCAGCGCGAGTGCGTACACCAACACAAAGGGCTGGGGGCTTCCAGCGCAAAGAGCGTATCAAGGTCCGGTATGCAGAAAAGGAAGAGGATCGAGGCGAGGAAACCTAGCACACCTGTCGCCAAGGCGCTCGTCAAAATACCCTTTCCTACGACAACGCTGGAGAGGTTTAAGGGCTGTTGTAAAAAGGGTAGATTCAAGAGAAATTACCTCGCATTTTTTGTTTCCTCCGCGATGTGGCCCGAGGCGTCGAAACCGGTCAAGGTACCGGCGGTGAAAAGACCGCTAAATTTCAGGCTCGCAATGGATTTTCAAAATGACACCCACAAGCATAAGATCCAGTTCCAGCCAGGTGGAGCGCCAGTCCCATTGTCTGATGCACAGGTCGGACGGTGATAAGCATCGGTGACGAAGATCTCACAGGTCGAAGACGTCTTTGGCACTGCGGAATCCATAGGTCTTCGAAACACCGATCGGAAGCCAAATGACACAAAGGAAAAAATTGAGCATGATAAAGGCGACGGAGAACCGAAAGATCGCCCAGTACATCCTGGGCGGAGGGTAGTTGATGGCCACCGACAGAACCAGCAGCGCCTCTGAGATGGCCCAGATAAGCGCCCGCCATTTGACGTTGTCGTTCGAGATTCCACCGGGGAAATCAACCTCCCACACCGCGAGCTGCGACGCTATGTAGTTTGCGGTCGTCTGTGGTTGCACGTCAAACACCGAATAACTTGAAGGGAAACAGCAACTGCTCACCTGGCAGTTACCGGCAGCAAAGGTCATCCACGCCGTGCAGGACCACCAGGCCACGACGAATCCGAAGAAGCGTGCGTACTTGGGCCCGGCGCTCTCCGCCGCCCAGATGTAAATCGAGCCGCTGAGAGGGAGAGCAGAACAAATTTCGGCGAGGACCACGGCCGTGATAAGCATGAATATAATGGTAACGAATACGAGGACCTGCGCGTCTCAGTAGAGATTAAGTTACGGTACGAAATGTTCACCATATCGCCGCAGGTCCCCCAGCAAGAATAAGAAAAAGTCTGCAAAAGGTCAAAGAAGCTCGGAAAACGAATGGGGGATCGACAACCTGACACCTCCGATGAAATTTGGACCATAGAAGCTGGCGGCAAAACTCTCGATGAGGTTCCAACTGCGATGGAGTTGCTGCAGAAGGACTTATCAAATACATGTTGGATTAAATCTGCGACATACCTGCTTGTATGCCAGTTTTGCTGGAAAATATGAAGGTCAGCGTCCCTGCGGAGCAGAAAGAATTAGCGTGGCACTGGGGCTTCCCTACGCAGGTATGAGCGCTGATCAGGTTCAAGCGGTATGATCTCAATCCCCGCTGATTTTTCCGATCTCTCTCATCGAGCACGCTGGCAGGAAAATTAGAGATGAGAGAAACCAGCGAGGATACCCGCAGCCATTCCAGTTTGTCACCAGAAAAGACGTTACCGATGATTACAGCCATAGAAATACGTAGGTTCGTCCCAGGGTGCCCCGTGTGGTCTTCATCAATTGAAGTTCGTCCTGGTCAGCTAGCATGGCGTCCTCGTGGTCAGCTGGAGTCTTGAGATCCGTCTTGGAGGGTTCGGGCATGGTGGTGGGAAGAAAGGCGGATCCTTCCAAATCTGGGCAAATTTGTTCCCACGCAGAACCTCATCGACCCGGACACTGCCACGGCTGTCACCAATTCGGCGCCAGCTTCGCGTCCCCGCACTTGGAAGTGTTTCTTGAGTTTTTCCCTGAGTTATTCGCAGGGTGAAATGCAAGGGAAATTGACTACATTTTAGGCCAGTCGAGGACAGGTTTTGATATTTTTAGCGCACTCAAGGTCAGTAGTCAATGTCAGTTGATGTCAATCGATCCGTCGACGGACACTTCACTGTTCCCAGCTCGTGCCTCGTTCAATCAATTGAAGTTTTCTCTGGGGGGCTTAAACGCTGCGAGGACAGAACAATTTTGGTCTCTGTTAAACCATTCGGGCTAGGTTGAACTTTGGTTGAACTTCTGCTCTGCCAGGATCTTAAAGCAAAGCGGATCTTCTCAAAACCAAGGTATATTTCATTTTTTCGGCTTCCGTTTGTGAATACACGAAACTATACGATCAACCGTGCTGAACTTTATCTAAAAAATGATACAGGGTATACATTTGCGACTGTTAGCATTCTGAATATTCTGGAGGGCCATCTTGCCTAGTCTCTCGCAGACAGACACTTCAATATTTTCTGATCTCGTTCCTCGATATATTGAAGTCTGTTATCAAGCAGTGGGGTCCGATCAGAGGAAAAGCTTGTTACATAATCGCACAGCCACATGGACGCTTTTCGATGTTTTGTGGCTACAGACTCAATATTAAGACTAGATTTCACGGCAATACACTAATGGAAGTGCTCCAAACCTCCATATCTCCTTGAAATTTTTGATACGCCGCAGAACGGGGTGGTAGAAATCCTCAAAGCTATCATGTGGCTGCGCGCTCTGTTGAAGAACCAAACCTTGAACAGTGCTCTAAAATGCCGAATAAATTTCAGAAGGCATGGAAAGGTAAGCGAGTTCTTTTAGTGTTTGAAACAGGCAGAAAATTCTTGTAGTGGTGCCATGGTTGGATGTTCAAAGGTGTTGTGGCTGTGTACATTATGTAACAAGTGTTTACCCTGATCGGGACCCCGCGCTTAACAACAGACTACATCTTGCCCATCGAGGGGTGCGGAACGACCGTGGTCATAAGCATGGTTTATACTTGTGGGTTTTTTTCATTCCAAACCCTGAATCCAGATGCTGGCGGAGTCCCGGACTGGCTGATAATTATAAACCAGTTGCCAGCCATTGCTAAGCAAACTATATACCGACAGCTCGGAAGCCATAATGCTGAGTCGCTGACACACTGCAGATATATATTTTTTGACATTCCAGCCCATACACCCCAGACCTTGCCCAGAATGACCATCAGTCAAGATCCCTCTGCGCCTCTTGTAGCTGTTGTTCTACTGTTTACACAAGATGGGAGTCCTGGGACCAAATCATTGAGATCGCAGTTGTCTCGCTCATCATCGAGAACAAGGAGGGGTATACAAAGCCTTCGCCGGAGCAGATGCTGCCTTCGTGCAAACAGATTTCGTTGTCTATAAACTGTCCTCATGATTGAATCTAGCTGGTCACTAAGATCAGCAGCAACAAGCTCCTGCATGCTTACCACATTGATTCAAAAGCCATCATCTTCTGAGACCAAAGCGAGTTTTTGCAGCTTGAATGAGAGCAAAAAGATGGTGGATGGAGGCAAACCACATCAGACGTGCCAAAAATGCTCACCAAAGGTCAAGAAACATGTTGGTTTCAATCAACTCTAATTTAAAAGTTATTCAAGTTTGACTAGCACTGGTTGGGAGATTCAAGATTTTCAGCACAATTTATGGTGAAAAATGTTGTTTGTTTTTCAGACATTTTTCACTGAAAAAAGTGGTGAAAAATTCAAATCTTTTTCACCTCTTTTGAGCTTCCTTTTGAATTTTTCACCTCGAACTCACAAAATGGTGAAAATGTTTTGAGTTTTTCACTACCTTTTTCAGTGAAAAATGTCTGAAAAACAAACAACATTTTTCACCATAAATTGTGCTGAAAAACTTGAATCTCCCAACCAGTGTAGGCGACTTTTTACACTTTTTTTCAAGCTTCGCAACAAAAATTTTCTGAGTATCAACTCAAGTTTGGCTGACTCACCCAAAAGGGCAACCAATGATCCCAGCCGTTTCACCCATCGTGATAAGTGCAGCCACGTGAGGTGAACATGGTTGGTCATGAGCCTAGTCACGCAGGTCCCCAAACTGCCCAAAAAGTGCAAAAAAGATGAAATTTTCAGTTTGAATGCCGAAATTTCCGAGGTGTCATGCAAAAATTCGGCGGCTGCCGAAATATCGAATAGGTAAAATGGGATATGTGTCACACCCCCTGTCAATTTGAATGAAAAAGTACAGTAGTGATGAACCAGTTGTGTGGAGCAGTGGTCTTCAAGGTGCAGTAGTTAAACAGCTTTAGAAGCACTTCGTCCAGGATGGATGAGATTTTCTTGTATGAGACATGATCAATCCCATGTGTGCTCTTGGTACTGTGACTGCAAAGCCTTTTCTTCATTTGCTCCATATTGTGAAGTATGAATGGCTCTGAGAAGAATCCTTCAGGAGTATCGTCTGTTGTGTGGAGGGGATTGGATTCAGACACAAGGTTCCGGAGATGTTTAAGGTCAGCGTCAAAGTAATCGGGCATGACAACAGGTGGGTTAAGCTGAACATGGAAGATGTTGAACTGTCTGGAATCCTAAACACCGCACATTTTGTGTGTTCCAGGAATAGTCTGATTATGGCATAGGCTTATTTCTAAGGACTGGTATACGGTCTTGGTATAGCCAGTTGGGTTGTGATCATGGAGTAACAGGTACAAGGGGTAGGGAACTACTCTGCAGATTGGCAGTGCTCACCTCAAAAACTATAGAGGAATGTGTGGCCCACAAACCTCTTAAGGGACTACTTCTGGTCTTATTCCCACATGATGGAATAGGCCAGACGTACTAATGACAAGGGCATGCGGGAATAGTCTTATTTCTGCACCAATAGGCCGTGTGCCTTCCATGTGATAGACATCAAGGGTCCGGGGATGTACATTCCGATGAAGTTCCGGGATAAGCGAAGGTTGGCTAAGATGATCTGATGGGATTGTCCTTATTCCAAGTGAGCAGAGTTGGGGAAATAAGAACCCTTTCTGGGACGAGTCTCACTATGGGTATCTACGAGGAGCTGGAGGCCAGGGGAACATTACCCAATGGTCAGCAACGGTGGGAGAGGACCAGGAACAACGGGAAATAGGATGAACGACTCGGTATCAGTCAGCCAAGAGACTGAGGGTTTCAAACCCCTAGGATGACCAACACTGCACAGTCGGACATCACAATGGTCCTGTATGCTGGCCAATGGCAATACACTCATGGGAGCCCGTCCGATGGATAAATGGCTGTGGAAGGGGAACTCAGGCAATTTTACTAATTTCTATTTCATTCATGGACTTGCATATGATTTTGGAGTTTGTATAAGTAGTCAGGACATTGTCTCGAGTAGGGTACAGAATCACCTGTGTATTAGTACGCTGAACACTTGCGATTGGGCTATTTCTGGGGTTGGTGCAGTGTGTATTGTTGTTGGACCTTAACATTGGGAAACCTAAGTTGGAATAAGGAATAGGGTATCGGAAACATCTTGAATGTGATTGAGGCTATCTAGAGCCTGGAAATTGAATCGGTTATTGTCATCGTCTATTGTCATCGCCATCTGGGAAATAAGCTGTTGGAGCTTCTATCGTCTGGATTTGTTTATTGTCGCCCTCTCCGAGGTCTCCTGTATGTTGTTGGACACCACCACCACCACCACTCTCAATACTTGCTGTCTCATGAGCTGCAAAGCTTTTAAACATCTTATTTCCACCACTCAATTATTGCTCAGGCCAATTCCTGGTGATATCTTGTAGTGAAGGTTCATCTTCCTAAGGGAAACACATACCTTCCCTTCAACCTTGTTAGGACCTGTAAAGGGACTATCACTTGTCTGAATCTCAGCTCTTGCACTCTCTGATCGGGGTATTTCCAATCCCTGTCTTATTTCCATAGGCGTCACTGCTTATTCTGGAAAGACTTGGGTTGTATTTGGGTGATAAGTGGGTTGTTTGGGTTTAGTTCGGAGCACATCGTTCAACGTCTCGGAGTTGTTCCACTATAACTTGTGGATCTCTCATTTTCATGTCAGTGAACCCAAGAACAATCTGCCACCATTCGCGTATCAATTCTGCATTCATAAGTGTGGTCAAATTGTCCTGTTGAAGCTTTCTGACTCTACGCAAAGTTATTGGGATTAAGATCTGATTTGAGCTTGGCAGTACACACTTAAGCCGACTCCGATGTGAGTCTGGGTTGTCCCCTGTCGCTAGCTGCTCTGCAGTGATTTCAAAGATGGGTTTAGGTTTGGGTGCATCCTCTGTTGGCAAGCTGGTAACCACTTTCGCAGCTGTGCACCAACTCGGAGGGGAAAGGGTTGCGAGGGTTACGCTGCCTGTGTCTGGGAGGGTATACACAAAAGGATCATCCATCACAGCAGCCTTCTGCACAAGATTACTGGCTCCAAGGTGCACCAAATTATTGGCTGGTATATCAACCCAGCAAAAGTGAACCTGGTGTCACAATGTTTCGGAAATTTCACTGATCTAGGGTTGGCTTGGCGAGCAGGGGATATAAGAGCAGCCAGCTCCAGTCTCTATAGCCATTCCTTCTTTGGTCTTTCAGATACTGTATAGTGATTTATCCCCACTATTCACCAAAGTGGTTCACTGACCTCTTCCCAGGCATTCTCAGACCTGTCCGACAATGAGGTCAACAGCCTGCTCGAGCACATCAGCCAGGTGGACACCACCAGCAAGTGTTCAGCAGGTTTTTCCATCACCAAAGGCCTTGCTGGTACTAGTGTTGCCACGACTCGAGTCGCATGAATTCGACTTAACGTGCTTACTGTCCGAGGAACACGTCAACTCTGGGGTATTAGGGGTTCAGCACATGGAGTTATACTAGGTCCACCATGTTTACGCGGCATTTGGCGAAATAGTGATTGACCGTGGAGATACATGGGAATTAACATAATCCAAGTCGACTTGCCAAGTCGGCGACTTCGGGAGCGTATATCACGTATTACCCGATGACAAGGTGATGTCACCGGAAATGGTTAATATATGTTGCAGAGGCATCATGATGCATTGTTTGACAGGTATAATATTCGAGAAAATATATAAGGACAGGTCAGCAAACGAGTTAAGTCGAATTCAATCGACTTGAGTCGTGGCAACACTAGCTGGTACTGCTGCTGGACTCGCGGCAATGCAGGCTATTGAGACCGGGATCAACAAGATCAAGGGCCTCTTCGAGCAGGAGACCAGCCTCGACGAGCTTGATTAAATCATGATGAGTTGGTATGGAGTTCGGTCGGGCAGAGAAGTAGTCTGATTGTTGTACAATATGGAATGTGCTTGAATTTTTTTTTTTTGAACTTGGACGGAAAGCTTGCAACATTGATCTTCATGCACTACTCATTCCACAATCAGCAATAAATTGGGTCATACAAGAAAGATAGAACTGGAATGTGGGAGATATTAATAATAGCGGAACACCACCCAAAGCGGCGACTTGGAATTCATGCCCAGTTGGGCTACATGCTCCTTCGACGTTTCGCACAGGCAAGGTGGCCCAAGTTCTTTAACGCACAAAATGTACATAAGAGTCTGAAATAAGAGAAGTTGATCAGAACGAGTGAGAATTGAGTAGTAATGGCTTACAGACCTGAAATGTAGTTGTGCTTGTGTGGTCCACATGAAGGTGCATCCCATCTCTTGCTAGCTGCTGTAGAGCCACAATGGCATCATCACTAGGTTTAGCACAGTATTTTTTGGGAGGAGGAGCTTGAAATATTGTAGGTACAGGGAGGAATTTATTTGAGCAGCAATCACCCTGATTACAGCCTTGTAGTGCACATTTGCCAAACATGGAAAAAGAAGGCAGACTGCAGAGGCCTGGCAGGCAAGCCAGTTGCTATCAACTTGAGGATGGTGAGTGGCCTGTTCCAGCCAGTGATGCATAAAGTGAGGTGGATGACCCCTGGGATAAGCTGGAGCCACTGGTCAGTGATATTATCGTTGTTGAATAACGGGATGTATAATGACTTCAAGGGCAGTGACAAACATTTTAAGAAGGAAGTGTTGGAATTAGTGACTTGCAGTAGGGAGAAATATATGATAGCCAAACCCTGCATATAGATACAGGGACGGCGAGGGGAGATATTCTACCTTCTCCTCACATCGTCCCAGGTATGTAGCTAGAGAGCAATGATATCCTACCTTCTCCTCACGTCATCCCAGGATTTCTTTGAGTGCTGATACCAGCTGTGTTGCCCTGATGCCCCGTTTTTAACAGGAAGCGAAATTGTCAGCCAAGATATCGAAATCAGAGATGAGGAGAGTCTTAAGGAGAGGGAGGGTAAGATATTTCAGCACATGTCACGCCCAGCTCCCCCAGTTGCAAATGCCGTAGACATGGGTGTGTGAGCAGGGTGGGAATGTTGTTCTCCACATAGTATACACAACACATGGAGAGGAAATCGCACTTTACAAGGGTGGGGGCAGAGCACAGCACATCCATATGTTGTTGAAGTCCCCTCAAACCATGTCCTGTCTGACCAACTGCTTTTAATTTCGTAAGAGAGCGAAATGGTGTGATAATCTGCTCCAGGAGGAAGTCATACACATACAGCTCCAGTCTCCAGACATTCTGAGCATATTTTTTCGCAACAGCAGCTACGGCTGGCCCCAATGTTCCACCGAAGGAGAGGAACAGGGGAGTATTACGGGCTCGACCGAGCCAGATATCAAGACTGTCTGTGCCTGGGCTTTCACATCAGATGGAGCTCCACAGCGACAGGGTGGAGAGGGCAATATCACTCCAAGGTGACAGATATTAAGGAGGAGCATGGGTGCTTGCACAGATATAGGGTCGATGATAGGGTGTGTACCAAAACACGCATGAAAACACCAGCTTTTATTTCATTTTGAACCTATTAGAGAGGTTGTGGTGAGCCACCAGAGCCACCGGGAGCCACCCGGTGGCTCTAACAGCATGCGGTGCGGAGTGGCTACCGCATTTGGTGGCTCCACTGGTGGCTAAGGGTATGATGTCAAACCACCTGTTTTTCTTCATCTTCATCCATCTAACAACTATGCCAGTGCAGACCCAGTCTATGTGAGCAAAAGAGATGAGTACAGACCCTCCACACCCTTCTGAGTTTTGAGCAGAGTTATGAAGTATATTTGAGACTCCAAGAGAGCTCGCTGCATGAAAGACAAGGTGAGAGTAATGTATAGAATATGCTGAAAACATGCACGACGGAGCCACTGGCCCGGCAGTAGCCACTCCCCCACCACATGCCATCAGAGCCACTGGGTGGCTCCCGGTGGCTCGCTGCAACCTCTCTATTAGTGGGCAGAAGTAAGGCATTAGGTTATGGGTGTACACCCTCCCTGAGGTGGTAGGCTATACTATTGATGGCTGAAAGTCAGTGTAACAAACCAACTATGAAGGATTGAGTAGACTTGACAAGGCAGTCCAAAAGGCTGTTGCATCCTGACTATGATATTCTACACTGAACTATAGGCGGTGGTGGCAAACCATTGTCTTATGCACTGGAGGTGAAACATCAGGGAACTACTCAGAATTATTGACTTGTCGCTTCAATGGCCTCTGAATAGTCTGATCACTATTAAAGAAAGATATACAAAGTCAGAATTGGTACAACCCCATTAGGGCCGGCTGGGATATTGTGCTGCCAGATACCGGTTAGGATATTGTGCTGCTTGATTTTGGGTGGAAGACCAACTGATTAGATTGGGACGAAGACATGTTACTGAGTTAACCATCACTGTGGTTACTCGGGCAGATCTGACCGTTAGAAAGATGTGAGCCTCACATAACACTACAGAATAGTGCTGCACAATATTTCACTGGCCACTATACTAGTTCAGACATTGTCGTGCCGCTAGATATTTTCAAGCCGCTTGATATTTACTACGAGTTCCACTGGGCTTGTGAAGTGCAGGACCGATACAGAAGTTGAATAGGACTTGACTAAGACTGACTTGATCAGTCAGAAAGATGAAAACCAAGACAACTAAGCACAACTTATGACATTGAAACACTGACTATGGGGCTAGCGGTGAAATAACCACAACACAAACCTTGTAAATGAATACGCGGTTCGATAATGCAACTACGACAACTCAAACACTATAGTCCTCGTGCAAGTTCAGGGTTCCAATCCAATATAGATTGTGGCAATTTGAACTTTAGTTCTCTTTGAGAAACAAGACTTTACAGGTCTACAAGTCGTATAGATAAAACTTGCTCGAATCCGTTCTAGGTGCAATCGCGATAGACAGACAAGATTTTATGTTCAACGGTTTTGTATGATGTGGGTCTAGGTTTGGAGATAGTACTCCGATGCGTAGCGCAAGTGATTCTTTATGAATCCCAATTCCAATAGTATCTGCGATTGCTAATCCTTGCAAGATTACAACCAATTGTCAAGTCCAATCTGTTTCCTTATATTCCACGTGTCCGTTCCATTTATCCAATATGTCCACGCGTTGTTTATAAAGATCCAAATCCAACACAGATAATATTCAAACAGGGAAAACAAACGAAACTTGGTATAGCTTCTGGGTGTCTCCGAATGAATGCCTACTCTACCGGTTAAGCGTGAAGTCTAGTAACTTCGCGTCCAACAGGTGGGGTGAGATTCACTGGTGTTCCTCCCATAACCATCCACTTAAATATGTTACAGGATTCTAAATATAAACGAGACTGATACAAATGAGCAATAGGGTTCAGGGTATATGACTAGTGGTATGGCAGCTAGCCGATGAACTCCTGTTAGATATCAAGCGATTAGTAAAATTGAGAGAGATTTATAAGAAACATCAATGAGCCGAGCTTAACGATGAGTCAGGATCTACATCGCTTAGAACGATCGTGATGGGATATTGTTGATATGTCAACTTTTAGCTGACCTCCTCGTCAGCACTCCGTTACCCTCCTTGGTAACCATCCGCTCAAATGGTTCCGCCTTGAACTGCTTAAGTGATTTGTCTGAAAATTGTGATAGCCGCCGCTTCCCAGTACCTGAGTATGGTTTCTTAGTCAATTGGTAGATCAACCAAGTCCAGCCTTCCCTTGGCAGTTCTGGAGACGTCAGATGATGCCCAATAATGGTCCCTATGGTTCAGAAGGATGTTCCCTCGTAATATGCCCTTAGTCAGGGATGTGCAGTAGCCCCAATCCGTTTCCAGGATGGTAAGGCACTTTCTGTGATTGCTCCATTAGCGACTTCCCACTTCAACCCTTTACCAGGATTGTTGTCCAGCGCCTTTCTAATGGTTTGAGACACATTATATCCCTTTTAGCTAACTGCTCAGGCCAGCAATAGCCCTTGTGAGATGATGTCGTAATGTACTTCATTATAGTATGTTGCAACTCGAGCAGATTTGAATAAATGCCCAGGTGCCCCAATACCAGGTCTGTCAACATGTTAGAGAAATACATGTGGACTAGCCCCAGTAGCAGGTCATAATACCCATGGTTGAGAATGCCTTCTATGCCATTGACCATTCACTACTCAGGCTCCCACCCTTTACTGTTCCTATTCATTCCATCTATCTCCTTTACTTCTCTCTAAAATGTATAAAAGCCAGCTGTGTACTCTGTATTAGCCAGTAAACTATTCCCCAGATATATGGGCAATATAGTAGACTCTAGATTTGTGAACAGATATCAGACAGATTTGAAGATGCACAGAAAAGATTAAAAGATACGGGACGTCAAAAAGACTACCACTGCATTGATATAAGAGCCCCGTTCAACCTACTTCAACCTGTCTCCTGTAGCAGCGCTTTAGGCCTCCAGGACTAAAGACTTGTTAAGTAGAAGTGAGACCGCTGCCTTCAGTGTAACTGTCCATACAATTAGCCCAGCCCCCACCTTCTGTGTAACTGCCCCCATTTCGTTGATACTGCTGCCATTCGTGCAAGATTGGTTGATATTGAAGTAGTGTCTGTCTGTTGATAGTCTGTCCTACCTTTTGCTTCTTGGCTAGTTGCCATTAGTGTTAGGTTCTGCCGCTCACAAAGAAACTGAAGACTTGAACAGTCTAAAGTTTTACTTGAGTCTTGATATTCTGTTGGCATGAAGTCCCTGCTACCCTAGCATAACCGTGCTTAAACTGCATAGTTGATATTGAAACAAAAGCCTTATTCCAACCTTGCAGACCCTCTTGATGGGTGATATGTACCCTACTTCGCCAAACATACACACACACACACAAGTATTGGGATTAGGATTTGTGATTTGTTGTGGTTTTGGTTGGTTTGAGTAGAGTGACTACGCCAAACATACACACACACACACAAGTACTTATTGGGATTAGGATTTGTGATTTGTTGTGGTTTTGGTTGGTTTGAGTAGAGTGACTAGCTCGCTTTTCTCACTAGTCAACCCATTAGATTTCATGGCTGCACCCTAGTGCACCATTTCATTGAGGTCTGAGGAAATTCTGTAAGGAGGTGGCAAATAAAGATGTCAGAGGAGATTTTGAACGGCAAACATGCCATTGGGTTGAGTACAGCATCAAGATTGTGTAGAGTGCAAGTCCTGCTGGCCTCCAAGCCTCGGAGGACTTGCTTTTGGTGGTGGGCACACTGTATGTAAGTTAATCGGTAGGCTTGTGACCAACCATGTTTGCCATCACATTAATGTTGCCGTGACTCGATAAGTCGAGTCGCGACTCGGGAAGTCGAGTCGCGACTCGGGAAGTCGACTTAAACTTGGGTTTGACTCGACTCGACTTGACTTGGGACCAACTAAGTCACTTGAAGTCGACTTGAGTCGACTCAAGTCACTGAAGTCAAGGTTTTTTTTTTGTGAAAATACTCGGATGGATATGCAACGGATATGCAATGTTACCTAGGTGCATAAAAATCACCAAAAGTTGTTTCAGTCATTAGTGGAAAGCCAACAATGTCTATCATCCTGTCCCTTTGGCATTTCAAGGTATGGAATGTCCAAAACTCGCAGCTATCTGAGATCTCCCTCCTCATGTCCTTTTGTATTCACTGTCACCCATTGAACCTGCAGTCAGTCTTCATCATCCAGCACAATTGCAGGCTGCCATTCACACAGAGGGCAAATCCCATGCACCGGGACCCCAGGCACCTCTGATGCACCTTGCGTGCACCCAGCATGCACCTAGAGGTTCCAGTGCATCCTGGCCATGCCTTGAACACTGACTGTATGACCTGTCAGAGCCGGATTTCTCTGGCTTGTGTCGATGACCGGTGATTTAGGTGCATGTTAGTACTGCAGAAACTTAGGACTCGGCCACGTACAATCTCTGGTGTGGAGAGCTATATACAATATTGTTCTTTGGAGTCATTGGTTACTTTTCTAATTGCATAACTGACAAGCAAAACATTGAGCCTGGTTTTCAATGTCTGAAAGCAGTTCAACATTTTCAACTTACCCTGCACCTGCCCCGGAAGAGCCAGCGGTATAAACATTAAGCGACTCTGAGGAGTCGCCTGATACCATTCATATTATGTATCTGGCCACAAACAAATTAAACAGAACACTTTGCAACAAAAGTTTGATGGTAGTCCTAAATTAGAACAACTGGATTCAACTTGTGCCATAGCTGCCCTGGGAACACTGGTTAGAGTGGAAAATTAAAAAACCCCATCAAGGATTTTGGGATGGTATAATGCTTTTCATATTCCATATATAGTCAGAAAAATTGACCATGGCACTTAGAAACAAAAATTTGATGGCACAGCGGCTAAACCCGGTGAACTTGATTTTTTCCAATGGCAAAATGTCACCATTATGATGGTTCCCATGTAATCCTCCCCGAATTACTCTTCATCATCCCGAAATGTTCTTCGCTCACCCCAGAATTCCATAGGTAAGTTATAAGCAGCTGTTTTCCAGCGAACTTTGATGGTACCATCAAATTTGGCCAACTGGATGTTCACCAGCGGCAAATTGCCACCAACAAAGTGTTATGGATGAAATCCCCTTCGAATCACTCTATGTCATCATAATTGCTTAACCTTTAGGTTAGGCTCCCCAGCCATGCTCGCGTTTGGGTCCAATCAGTAAACAAGGAACAATAATGTTTTGTGTAATTCAGTACAGTCACCGGGTGCCAGATGCGTAAGGGTGCGTTCAGATCATCCTGACAACAGGATCAGGATCAGGATCCAAGATCGGCGACTCGGTGATAACTTGCCCGATGTCAGCTGATAACAATAGATAACAATAGATAATGCTAGATAATGCCTTACCGCCTGTATTTTTCGACTTCTCTGCATTCTCCAGGGCTCCTGGCGATGAGGACGGAATGCAGATTGACTTATTAAACTACCCGGGAGCCGGTACATCTTTGCAGTAATTCGGGGCATACCCGAGTGCCATACAAACCCATATAATGTTTTGCGCTCCAGCGAGCCCTCACACGCCCACGACTTGTACTTGTCTGCCATCTGCCCCTTCCCAACTGGACCTCCAAGTCGGATTCAGTCGGGGAGCTGGAGCCACCGCTCTGTGTGAACGACTTCAAGTGTGCGAGTACAGCGTCTGGGACTGGAGTTGGTATCAAAGAACGTCCGTGAGGTCAAGGGTTGCGGTGGCCCCACTGGCATTCATTCACCAAATACGTCGAGAGAACGGCTCACGGAGACTAGCACCATCTTGAGCCTTGACACTCCATCGCCTGCCGATGACACCGCTGATGACATTGGCCGGTGCTTTTCCACAGACACAGACAGCGTCGAGGGGGTGCTGGACCTGGTTGACGAGCTGACTGAGGTATTAAGGTTGAGCATGGAAGTGAGGAGGACACGTTGAGGCGGAAAAGACAGAGGGATTCACTATGTGATGATTGTGACTACGTTACCGGACCGTGTCGCGGATCCTGGATCCTGATCCTGATCCTGTTGTCAGGATGATCCGAACACACCCTAAACGTGATTAGTGATGCCCCATGATGACCTTACCACATGAACCCCTTTTTACGAGCAATCAATTGGCGATCATTGCTGTTGGATGTATCCAAAGTCCTACATGCGCAAGACATGCACAGCCTCACATTTGTCTTTCCCACCCTTTACAACGGCGGTGGCTTATGGCTCAACTCAACACCTCTGAGTGGTTTACCCACACACGGCTTTTCCGGGAGTACCTGTGGCTGTCCAACGTGTTCATATCTGGCAGCTGCGTTGAAGCAGCAAGTGACGTTGACGGTTTGAAGGACTATGCCGATTTTCTCCTACAACTCGACCACCGGGTGCCACCAGTGAGCTCCACCAATTACTCCGACGCTGAAGGCTGCGCTCTGCTGGGTCTGCCCAATGTTTATGAGCTGGATGAGACTCAAGTGTCAGCTAACAGCAAACCAGAAGCATCAGCCTCCAACTTCTCCTCAGTTTGAGACGCCATCAAGTTATAGAACCTATTTTGACTTCAAATCAATATTTCTAGGAATTTTCAACAAGAGTATGGCAGTTTGAGTGCAGCTCGCTCAATCTATCGGGTCTTGCCGGATTTTTTAAGGAGAAATCAAAAAGGGTTGAACCCCTGCAAACACGTATTATAATATTCTACCGCGACCTTCCTAGGGTCGAAACACCATAGTTGACTTTATAAAGTCCCTCCAACCGATTTGTCTGCAGCGGGACACTGAAGAATGAGTTTCACCATTTTGGGAAGCAAACTCAATCCGACACAAGTTTCAAATCGACTTAAGGGACAACTACCGGATGAGTTCCGGGTCCGGGACAATTGATCAATGCTCTGCTGCAATGTTTCAGCGCTCTCAGCATCTGAGCTGGAGCATAACACTCATTGCTTAGTGCTCAGTACTCATCAAGCACTCAGACTCACCTCAAATCTTTCGGTCTAAGTGTGATCCATAAGTTCTGAGGGTTATCCGAGGGGCACGGAAATAGGGGTAGTATTCGAGATGACACTCATTCACGATCCTGTCTCAGGCTGGAATCCAGAACTCACGCCGACATCCCAGTATCCAAAAAAGGATTCTAGGAGGTCGGCGATCAATCAATCAATATCAATATTGACACTTGGGAACAGGATTCGTGAATGGCACTTATGGGCTCTTGATTGAGTCGAACTTCAACTGTGGGATATAGTCCAAAAGCATGAAGGCAAAACCTTCTGTATAGAATATAAAAATAAAGGTTAAGCACCTGCCTCGAAGAGGCCATATCCCGATCATATTATTTTTGCCTACCACCGATGACCACAAGTAATTGATAACCAGCTATCTTTCAGCAAACCTTGATGGTAGTTCCAAATTGCAACCACCGGATTCAACCTGCACCGCAGCTAAGTATCCCTGGAACACCACTGGTACCGTAAACCATATAAGTGGTCCTGTTTGAGTCAGTGAAGTATCTTCCCATCACATATTAGGTCAGAAAGTCCACAAACGGCACTTTCCAGCAGAATTTTGATAGCAGTTCCTGACTGACCCAAACTAATGTTTCATTGCTTGTAAAATTCCACAAAGATGGGGGGTTAGATTGGGTGTGGTGTAGAATATATATCTTACCTCAGGGGTGGGACTCTGAATGCTCTCGTTTGACCCAGGTGCCCTAAAATCAATGCTGAGAGAGATGGAATAAGGTTAAAGATCACATACTCTGATGGTAGCAATATAAATAAGATATCCCGGCCCGTTAACAGTGTGAAAGACTTTGATGAACTCGAGGTTTTCTACATCTAGGGTCATGATTCTCGTGCTGGAGCCTCGATCAAATACACTGAGATTGACATTGGCTGAGTAAGTCCGAGTGCAAGGCGAGTACACATTCATGCATAGCAGCGAGTACCCAATCAGATTTTTCATGATGGGTAAGTATATCCCTGCTTACAGGCACAGTTTCTACTCAAGGAAGACAGGGTCGTTGGATGCATAGCAATACACCGGCTCCGCATTGGCATTGGGCTCGGGGGAGGCATGGTACCTCATCCCGCTGCATGTGTACCGCATTGGGTCTGACAAGGGACAGACACCAGGGTGTGTTATTGCCGCTGCAGGGGTGGATTCATATGGTACTTGCCTGACGTGGATTCAGATGATGCTGAATAGCCTCCGGACCTTATAGATTAGGTTATAGCTTCAAAATGCATCTAGTCTGCTTGCAATTCATTTAAATATCCCTGGATTTCAAAGATTGAACTGCCTTGAGGCCATTCGGAAAGATTGCAATGAAAAAGAGCATTAATTTGCAGAAATAACCACATATGGCAGTTCTACCTGGGAAATTGGGTGCAAATGACTGAATTTAGGTTTCTCTTTTGTTGCCGGATATCTCTCATATTTCAGCCTGACTCAAGTCAACTTGAGTCACTTGAAGTCAACTTGAGTCACTTGAAGTCAACTTGAGTCACTTGAAGTCAACTTGAGTCACTTGAAGTCAACTTGAGTCACTTGAAGTCAACTTGGTCCGACTTATGAGCCAACTGAAGTCTGGCATTTGACTTGACTTGACTCGACTTAAGTCGGGCCGGAAGTCGACTTGAAGTAGCCCCAAGTCGGAAGTTGTGGCAACATTATATTACATGGCTGCGCTTTTCACAGTTGATGAAGTGGCTGGGATTACTGGTTGCTGTTTTGGGTGATCCCACCAAAGATGATTTGATACTTTGAAAAATTGTCACAAGCCTTCAAAAAAAGTGTAAAAAGTTGCTTAGTCAAACTTGAATAACTTTTAATTTCACATCAATTGAGATCAACTTGTTTTTTGACTTTCTGTGAGCATTTTTAATGTGTCTGATCTGCTTTGACACTGCACACCATGTTCCTGCTTTTAGTTCACTCGTAAAGAATTGTTTCTGCCACTGAAGATGCCAAATTGTTTACAATTGATGTGAACTACTATTCTAGAAGCTATTCTGAGGTGTTTTCAGAGCCCGGGAAGCCTGTACTGTTTGCCATGTCCTTTCAAATGAGTCCCATAGTGCTGCATATTTGTTTCTCTTTATGCACGTGTACATACTTCACTGTCTTGTGTCCGGCAAAACATCATTGGCCGAATGTGCAGACTCAATAGAGAGGTCAAGCCACACACAGCTTTGGGCCATTGTGCAAAGCTGCAGAGTTTTTCCGAGTTCATCTAGGAAGAGTGGAGCTTTCAATGAACCTGTTGATTGGCGGGGAGCATTTCAGACTATGGGATGGTTGTCCCATTTGTCATTTAATTTGTAGATGCTGTGGAATCAATGTGGAAACTCAAGGACAAATCATTGTCTTTGCCGGATCTGATTCGATAGCCACATGGATGGAACATTCCAAATGGTATTCATGTGAGTCATTTACTGTGGATTTATGAGTTCAGGATATTGAAATCCTCCCCGCAGCTTTGCACAACACCAAAAAGCCACGTGAAGCTGCATACGGCTTGAGCAGATTTGCACAACCTGTCTAATAACTTCTTTTGCTCAATTGGATGGGTATGCAGCCTTGATTCAAAACAAATATGCCAATGCCAACCTTGTCTCAAAGCTCTGTTGGGAGTGAAAAATGGCAGAGGGAGCCAAAAGTGTACCACCCAGGGATCAGATTTTCGGAGAATGTGTCTCTGCTCTTCTGCAATGTGGAGCTCATGGATTCAATCAAAGCAAGCGACTTGTCATGAATCACCCAGGTCCCTCTTTTTTTTTTTGCGTGACATGTCTGTATGGATACAGACACGTCTAGCAGTACGGGACTCACATGACACCACCATATGACCTTCTCACAGTGGAACCCACCCTGGGTCTTAGGCCACAGACCTATTAGGATCTCGGCCACTGGTACCAGAAGATGTTAGGGGCTAGGGAACCCGTATGGATGAACCCTAGCCCCCTGATACTAGAGGGGCTGACACAAGATGTGCCCAAGAGTTGCATGAATGGTTGCAAACTGATCAGGGTTTCAACCACTGGATACAATACAATATTAAGGACTAGGTAACCCGTACAGTCAGGCGCCCTAGTCTTTCGACACTATAGAGACCAACACAGAGGAGTCCAGGAGTATCAGCATTAACACTCCTTAATGTGGTGGTACAGGAACTGATCACAGCAGACCATGATCGTCTTTAATTTATTCAAAGCTGATATGAGCTCAGTAGAATCTCCCTGTACAGTAGATTCTACCTCGTCTAATCTCAGACTTCTACCTTGGCTTGACATAGGCATTGTCTCCACCCTGCCCCACTTCCTACTCCTCATATTACAGGTTGCATCCACACCCTGAGTTTTATACCTGAGTGGATATCACACCCTCTTCAACTTGTTCCAGGTTCCGCCTTGCATCCTGGCCTACAACATATGGTCTCCTAGGGAGGACACCGTACGGTTGGTCCTACTGCTTGGGGAACACATGAGCTACTAATGTCTATCGGGTTTCTCCCAGTTGGGGTTCTCGCTGGGTTACTCGCTGTTTAGCCAACCCAGAGGCTGTTGCTGACACAACTCAGGACATATTGTGCTTGTGCTGAGGGTACTTGCTCTCAGCTCTCGGGGGAATGGCCGGTCCAAGCATGCATATGAGATGATGCATCTCATCCATAACTTGACCCATGTATGGCTGGAAACCAATTTGGTATGCTTGCCCCTATTTTAATACTTACAGATATTGACCTATGTATAGAAATATTGCCCTAAACAACTGGTTTGTTAATCCGACCGGGAAATTGTTCTCATGGGTGGAGGTAGAGCCTTTGCAAGAGCACATGACCTTCTGGATCAAGGTAGGTGCATACAGAAGAAAACTATTGTACTAACGGCTCACAGACTATTTACCAGGCTCACAGCAGTGCCACGTCTTGGGAGTGGCTTGGTATGGTTGCACTGTCACCCTCCGCCATCTTTCCACCTCTATCATCAATATCCTTGGCTCAGACCAAGGCACAAAACATGCTCCCACTGACCTCTCCACTGATATTGAGCTCCTCATAGGTAGTTTGGCTGAGCACAAAGTCTACGAGATCAAGGGGCGTGTTTTTGTGGATGGTAATGGCTCCCCTACGCCGGATATCATCACAGATGGTATTCACCAAATTACAGACAATACTTTCAACCCCTTGACCAAGTACAATGCTGCTCTTTTGAAGCTACAAGCCCGCTGCCGTCGCGATGTGGACAATGAGACTTCTGAAAAGGGAAGTGATGGCAGTGTCAATTCCGATGATACAGTGCACTAGGATGTGGCCGTGAAATCTAATGAAATCAACTAGAGAGTGAAGCAAACTAGCCACTAATCACAATCCAACCAAAATCAAGACAAAACACTAATCTGATCCTAATGCTTGTGTGTGTGTGTACGGGGAAGTAGGGTATGTATCACCCGTTGATAGGCTGGGAATTCGTCCATACCAGGATACATGTAGAAATGTGTGTTTCTGATATAGATATGTTCTGAAGCTTACTGTTTCTGGAGTCAGTACCAGTTCCTGGGTAGCTGGCTGGGCTGATCACTGAGCAATGGGTGAGAACACTAAGGAATTAGTCTTCTCACTGGTATGTCTCGCTCCGAAACATGTAGGAGAATGTGTAGCCCACAAATAAACACCACAGAAACATCCTTCATTCTTGTTTCTGTCTACTTTCTGTCTGTGATGCACACAGAAGCTATGGAAACAGGATCTTGCATTGTGTTGTGTACTGTTGGGGTGTGCCAGATGGACGTAGCAGGTCATGAGACCATCTGGGAATGAGTGCAACCGGTTTCTGGCAGTCACAGGCCTCCTGCAAATGGAAGATCAGCTACAGTGATGGGTCACATCACAGCTCTGAAAGATGTCCAAGGTTCTTTACTAAGAACCCATTCTGGGAAGTGGGTTGTATTGGGTGTTTTCTGGAAGCTATCGCCCCACCCTCTCCAGTGCTGGGGCAGACACAGAAGGGAATGTCAATGCAAGGTGGAAATGAGTCAGATCAGAGTCAGATCAGCATGGATATGTGTTGGCAGCACTCTGAATAAGCAAAGGAGGTTGCTGACATGCTGCTTGCTACGTGGTTGAAGGTGTGATATGGTGTGCTCGCCCTTGGGAACCAATGGGAGCAATACTCAGAAACATATCCAATGGAAACACGGTTAAATGGGTGGATAATTGAGTCATTTTGGATTGTGTTACAGCTTTGTCATGGGATTCTGGGCTTTGTATAAGTAGCTGGAGGTGTTTTGACGATGGACACAGCATCCCCACACTGCTAGCAGCCGTTTCTGTCTACGCTTGGGCACAATCTGACCAGTATCCACCTGCCAGGGTGTGATCTGGGCAGTATTGTTGTTCCACCATACAGTAAGCTTGCGCTTGGGTGTGGATCTGTGACCCTCAATCGAGCGCAGTCTTATAGAGTAGCATTGTATTGAGATCTTCTTTGTTTCTGAATCATTTATTATTCTGGAAATGCACTTGGGCCTTTGGCCTGGAATTGTTAGACTCTGTTGACTGTGTTAGATTCGGTTGGACTGTGTTGGATTTGGTTAAAGGGACTGGGAAACTTTGAGTCTATCCGACTATAAACTTTGAGTCTACTCAACTATAAACTTGTGTGCTTTGAGTGTACTTGACTATAAACTTGTGTGGAAGCGGGGTTCAGAAAGTACTGGTTTGGGAAAGCTCTGGAAACACATCTGAGTGCGGGGTCTGGAAAGTACCTTCAGGGTAAGCTCTGGAAATGTATCTGGTGTGGGGTCTGGAAAGTACCTTCGGGGAAAGCTCTGGAAACATATCTGTATGTGGGGTCTAGAAAGTACCTTCAAGGGAAAGCTCTGGAAACATAGCTGAGTGCAGGGTCTGGAAAGTACCTTCGGGAAAGCTCTGGAAATGCAATTGCCTGTTGAGAAACGTGCAATCACCTGAGTCCACTGGACTATAAACTAGCTAGTTGGGCCTTCATAACGTCCTCTACATATCTGCTGAGAAGCCTTGTATCTAACCTTGCCTGGAAACCCTGTTTCCATGTGTCTTGAAACATGTATTACTCGCACTTTGCTCCAATCTCAGTTTCTGAGATCTGAAACCTCCTCCTACAACCTTTACAAGGCCCTGTACTAGGGGCTGTAACTCATCGGGATCTCAGAAACATGCATCTAAGATCGCTTGGATGGTTCATCAGCTGTTTCTGGCAGTCATAGCACTGTTTCTACACCCGTGTAACCAACAAGTGGTTGATTAGTTCATGTTTCTAATGTAGGTCCTGAGCACACAAATCACCGTCAAGAGGGTGTGCAAAGGTTTTATAAGACTCTGTTTCAATAGAAAACTATGTGGTTTAAGCGCAGTTATGCTGGGGTATCAGGGACTTCACACCAACAGAATATCAAGACTCAAGTAAACCTTCAACTGTTCAAAGTCTTCAGTTTCTTTTGTGAGCGGCAGAAACCTAGCACTACTGTCAACTAGCCAAGAAGCAAAAGGTAGGACAGACTATCAACAGACAGACACTACTTCAATATCAACCAATCCTGCACGAATGGTGGTGGTATCAATAAAACGGGGGCAGTTACACAGAATGTGGGGGCCGGGCTAGGGCACAGACAGTTACACTGAAGGCGGTGGTTTCACTTCTATTTGACAACAAGTCTTTAGTCCTGGAGGCCTAAAGTGCTGCTCCAGGAGACAGGTTGGTATAGGTTGAACAGGGGTTCTTGTATCAATGCTAGTCTTTTCAACATCCTGTATCTTTCTGTGTGTCTTCAAATCTGTCTGATATCTTTTCACAAATCTAGAGTCTACTATATTGTTCGTATATCTGGGGAATAGTTTACCGGCTAATACAGAGTACACAGCTGGCTTTTATACATTTTAGAGAGAAGTAAAGGAGATAGATGGAATGAATAGGAACAGTAAAGGGTGGGAGCCCTGAGTAGTGAATGGTCAATGGCATAGAAGGCCATTCTCAACCATGGGTATTATGACCTGCTACTGGGGCTAGTCCACATGTATTTCTCTAGCACGTCATAAGTTGTGCTTAGTTGTCTTGGTTTCCATCTTTCTGACTGATCAAGTCAGTCTTAGTCAAGTCCTATTCAACTTCTGTATCAGTCCCGCACTTCACAAGCCCAGTGGAACTCGTAGTAAATATCAAGCGGCTTGAAAATATCTAGCGGCACGACAATGTCTGAACTAGTATAGTGGCCAGTGAAATATTGTGCAGTGCTATTCTGTAGTGTTATGCGAGGCTCACATCTTTCTAATGGTCAGTTCTGCCTGAGTAACCACAGTGATGGTTAACTCAGTAGCATGTCTTCATTCCAATCTAATCAGTTGGATTTCTACACAAAATCAAGTGGTGCAATATCTCTGCTGGCCCTAATGTGGTTGTACCAATTCTGACTTCATAGATCTTGCTTTAATAGTCATCAGACTATTCAGAGGCTGTTGAAGCGGCAAGTCAATAATTCTGAGTAGTTCCGTGATGTTTCACCTCCAGCACATAAGATAATGGTTTACCACCACCGTCTATAGCTCAGTGTAGAATATCATAGTCAGGATTTGTAACAGCCTTTTGGACTGCCTTGTCAAGTCTACTCAATCCTTCATAGTTGATTTGTTACACTGACTTTTGGGCATCAATAGTGTAGCCTACCACCCCAGGGAGGGTGTACACCCATAATCTAATGCCTCACTTCTGCCCACTAATAGGTTCAAAATGAAATAAAACTGGTGTTTCCATGCATGTTTTGGTACACACCCTATCACCAACAAGGAGCTTCTTACTGTGTTTGAGTGTACAATGGATGAAGTGGATGAACCAACATTGATGTGAGACAATGCTGACACGTGGCTCTTGATATGGATGGCGGTTGATACTGGTTTCATATTGAACTCACAGTTGGATATGGACACAGAAATGGACCTCGTGGGCTTCATTGCAGATGACACAGAGATGATCGGGATATGGCCTCTTCGTTCGAGGCAGGTGCTTAACCTTTATTTTTATATTCTATACAGAAGGTTTTGCCTTCATGCTTTTGGACTATATCCCACAGTTGAAGTTCGACTCAATCAAGAGCCCATAAGTGCCATTCACGAATCCTGTTCCCAAGTGTCAATATGATATTGATTGATTGATCGCCGACCTCCTAGAATCCTTTTTTGGATACTGGGATGTCGGCGTGAGTTCTGGATTCCAGCCTGAGACAGGATCGTGAATGAGTGTCATCTCGAATACTACCCCTATTTCCGTGCCCCTCGGATAAACCCTCAGAACTTATGGATCACACTTAGACCGAAAGATTTGAGGTGAGTCTGAGTGCTTGATGAGTACTGAGCACTAAGCAATGAGTGTTATGCTCCAGCTCAGATGCTGAGAGCGCTGAAACATTGCAGCAGAGCATTGATCAATTGTCCCGGACCCGGAACTCATCCGGTAGTTGTCCCTTAAGTCGATTTGAAACTTGTGTCGGATTGAGTTTGCTTCCCAAAATGGTGATGAAACTCATCTTCAGTGTCCCGCTGCAGACAAATCGGTTGGAGGGACTTTATAAAGTCAACTATGGTGTTTCGACCCCTAGGAAGGTCGCGGTAGCTAGAATATTATAATACGTGTTTGCAGGGGTTCAACCCTTTTTGATTTCTCCTTAAAAATCCGGCAAGACCCGATTAGATTGAGCGAGCTGCACTCAAACTGCCATACTCTTGTTGAAAATTCCTAGAAATATTGATTTGAAGTCAAAATAGGTTCTATAACTTGATGGCGTCTCAAACTGAGGAGAAGTTGGAGGCTGATGCTTCTGGTTTGCTGTTAGCTGACACTTGAGTCTCATCCAGCTCATAAACATTGGGCAGACCCAGCAGAGCGCAGCCTTCAGCGTCGGAGTAATTGGTGGAGCTCACTGGTGGCACCCGGTGGTCGAGTTGTAGGAGAAAATCGGCATAGTCCTTCAAAACCGTCAACGTCACTTGCTGCTTCAACGCAGCTGCCAGATATGAAACACGTTGGACAGCCACAGGTACTCCCGGAAAATGCCATGTGTGGGTAAACCGCTCAGAGGTGTTGAGCTGTCTCGGTGGCCCAGATGTTCTATTGTGATACAAGACCACCTACCGATTGTAATCTTATCTATGTTTCGGAATTGATCCGGCAGAGTTTAAATAATTGATAAGAGAAAGATGGACGGGTATCACATTAGAACGTCTGGGGCATTTGGTTTAGCAACACCCCCCATCCCGTCACAACCCTTCTCCCCATCCTTCCCCCGGCGTTGCTGCCCTCAAGGCTGGCCATATTAACCCATCTGCCTCTTCTAAATGGCTCTCCAATTTTTCCAAAAATTTACTGCTCATTTCTATGCCTGTGTACCCCATTTGAAACACCAACTGCTTGACCCCTTCTTTATGCCATCCTTCACCACTTTAACCCAAACTATGCTGGAAAAAAAACTGGACTATGTTATATTTATATATTCCATCCTTGAGCACATTTTTGGCCATCAGTTAGCCCTCTCATGGTCCACAGGACACTTTTCTGAAGGTTGTGTGACAGAGAAAGTGTGACACCATGGGGGGGTGTTGCTATACCAAATGCCCAGACGTTCCACTGTGATCTGCGCCCTACTTTTCCTTATCAATTATTTAAACTCCGCCGGAATAATTCCGAAGCACTAGATTAGATTACAGGATCACTGTGGAACGTCTGGGTTACTGAGACAGGTGTTGAGTTGAGCCATAAGCCACCGCCGTTTGTAAAGGGTGGGAAAGACAAATATAAGGCTGTGCATGTCTTGCGCATGTCGGACTTTGGATACATCCGACGGCAATGATCGCCAATTGATTGCTCGTAAAAAGGGGTTCATGTGGTAAGGTCATCGTGGGGCATCACTAATCACGTTTAGGGTGCGTTCGGATCATCCTGACAACAGGATCAGGATCAGGATCAGGATCCAGGATCCGCGACACGGTCCGGTAATGTAGTCACAATAGTCACATAGTGAATCCCTCTGTCTTTTCTGCCTCAACGTGTCCTCCTCACTTCCATGCTCAACCTTAATACCTCAGTCAGCTTGTCAACCAGGTCCAGCACCCCCCCGACGCTGTCCGTGTCTGTGGCAAAGCACCGGCCAATGTCATCAGCGGTGTCATCGGCAGGCGATGGAGTGTCAAGGCTCAAGATGTGCTAGTCTCCGTGAGCCGTTCTCTCGACGTATTTGGTGAATGAATGCCAGTGGGCACCGCAACCCTTGACCTCACGGACGTTCTCGATACCAACTCCAGTCCCAGACGCTGTACTTGCACACTTGAAGTCGTTCACACGGAGCGGTTGGCTCCAGCTCCCCGACTGAATCCGACTTGGAGGTCCAGTTGGGAAGGGGCAGATGGCAGACAAGTACAAGTCGTGGGCGTGTGAGGGCTCGCTGGAGCGCCAAAACATTATATGGGTTTGTATGCACTCGGGTATGCCCCGAATTACTGCAAAGATTTGTACCGGCTCCCGGGTAGTTTAATAAATCAATCTGCATCCGTCCTCATCGCCAGGAGCCCTGGAGAATGCAGAGAAGTCGAAAAATACAGGCGGTAAGGCATTATCTAGCATTATCTATTGTTATCTATTGTTATCAGCTGACATCGGGCAAGTTATCACCGAGTCGCCGATCTTGGATCCTGATCCTGATCCTGTTGTCAGGATGATCTGAACGCACCCTTACGCATCTGGCACCCGGTGACTGTGCTGAATTACGCAAAACGTATTTGTTCCTTGTTTACTGATTGGACCCAAACGCGAGCATGGCTGGGGAGCCTAACCTAAAGGTTAAGCAATGATATGGACTACTTATGTTGATAGCTACTAGGGATGCGAATTTAATGTGTTTTAAATTCATCTTCACTCATGTATCTCCCGGTGCTGTACCGTGCAGGCCAAAATCTTTGAAAAAGGTCAAAAAACAAGTTAGTCTCAATCAATGCGAAATCAAAAGTTATTCAAATTTGACTAGACAACTTTTTACACTTTTTTCAAGGTTTGCGGTTAGAATTTTTCTCAGTATCAAATCATCTTTCGCGGGTCCTGCCAAAATGTCGATCAGTGATCCCAGTCGCTTTAGGAACCTTTTTTGATCCCTCAGCTTACCTCGTGATCAAAAAGTTCGGTTGCCTAAAACGTACTGGTTGCGAGTCTAGTCAATCGGCTGTGGACAGTCACAGTGGATGATGTTTGCCTGGGATGCACGTGCACGCGTATCATCGCACCGGAAGTTGCCGATGCTGAATCCTGATTCGAAAGTTACGGAAAATCACTTTCCATTTATGTGAGGAATCTTGGGTGGCCTCCACCAAGGTCCCCGGACTTTGAGGGACAACAATAGGCAATATCGGCACGAGCCATCCATACGCACAGTGTCATAATCTCAACCCAAGTTTCAGACTTCTGAACTTCGTTAAACCAAGGCACAGTGTAAATTTCAACGCAGCAGCCTTCTTGAGCCGTAAATTTCCATTCAGACGGTACCACGATCGACAATTAATGCCACCCCCCGCCCCGGAGTAGTCCCCCAGCGACACATGGACATCTTCCGCGGCCCGAATATTTTCCTCCTCCGTCCCAAAGAACACATTGTTCAGCCCTCCAGCTGCTGCGGCGGCCACGAGATGCATTGCATCTGAAGGGTTCGAAATATTCGCTTTCCGGTTCCCCTGCATGGCGCGAAACTGCCACAACCACGCTGTAGATCGTGAGAAGGGCCACGATAGTACCGGGAAGCAATTCCAAGATAGTAACGGGCGCAGCAGGTATCCAGCCCACTGTCTCAGAACGAAACATCCCGCGTGTCGGGACGGTCATGGTAGACGGTAACGCGTTTAAGAAATCCGGGTTGCTTGACAGACACGCTCGGAAAACCTGTAAGTAATCAGTCAATGGTGAGATGATCCTAATGCGGGCGAGTTCTTACCGAGCCACTGTACTCTGTGACCCCACGAACGTATTCTTCCTGTGAAACGATGAGTATCGGACGCTTTGCAAGGAGTCCAATTTACCGTGGTGCGCAGGGTGGTATTGGCGGTGAAAGTGTCCCCATCTACTTCTTCGATCAAGGCTCTCAGCTTGTCTCCCATGCTGTTGGAAACGATGGCTTGAGAGAAATAGACCATTTGATAAAGAGCAGTCACTGCGGAAAAAGTCGCAGGTCCGCTGATATCTGCCGCTACGCCACCTGCGCTTGTGGCAACATCGATCACATCCGAGTAAGTGACTGCAACGTTGGTGATCTTCGGGGAGACGGAACAGACGGTCGTCCCTATGAATCCATAGAGGCCCTTCCGGCCACCATCGAAGATGAGCTCTGTCCCAATGAATTTAGAAGTGCAATCTCTGACTTCGCAGCCACGCACTGTACTCGTTCTGAGACGGACAAGCGATCATCGACATGTAGTTTGGCTGGTTAGTCAGCGTGTACGCCTCAGTCCAGTTCAGATATTCTGTGGCATTCACATAGTTTAGTGCATTCTGCCGCTTGTAATGGAAGCTGTAAGCTCACGTGGAGTATCACAATACGAATACAGGGTAGCGAAGTAAATCTTGGACGCTCGACCGTCGTGTCGTTCCATGCCGCGACCGTTGTGTTCTGAATGTATATTGGCGGGTATTGTTGCGTCCGTGCGGTCCCAGAATTTACAGGACACGTCGGCGGTGAATCCTTTCTGATATCAGGCTTCCTCGATGCCATCTTAGAGTATCTCGAGTGAAACTCACCCTGTTGCATCAACGAATAGCTGGAGGACAGACTCCGAGGTATGTCCCACTGTGGTCTAATGGTGGCCGGGAGGATCTTCGTGCCGGGGAACCAGGTGCTTGAATTGAGTGGTGACAGGCCTAGTGGCAAAATCCCCCCTAGCAATATTCAGCAATTTTCGAAAAATATACGATAACGATGCTATACCAGTGGAGCGATTGAAGGCTTGATCCATAACGTTAAATGTTGCGGGCAACGACAGATCACCCTTGACGGCTGCATATCCACTTTCAGTTTGACCCACAATAAATGCAGGCCCGTTGGCTGAATACGGGGTGAGAAAGTGCGGTAAAAGTACCAAAACATTAGTACTTACTGCCATTCGTAACACAATTATTCAGAGCTGCATTGCTCTGCATTTGGCGAAGAAGAGGGCTCGAAAGATCGATCTCGTGGCCAATCAACGGAGTGCTGATGACGATCGCACGAGGCGTTATCAAAGCGCTCCACCTAAGTAGGTGAATCGGCGATGAGAATCGACCAGGAAGGCATAGACGATCACATACCCAGCGGTTTGGACTCCGGTCAAGATAATCATTGCGACTGCCATCAAACAATACTTGGGTTTTCTCAGATTGAGAATGAACGAGCGGGACGATATCTTGATGAATGAAACAAAGGTGGCGAGGGGCATGCCGTCCCTGCGCAGGCGAAGCGTAACAGATCGACGGAGACCCCAGGAAAATAGACTAGGAATGTATCAGCCAAACCCAAACCGGGTACACAAACAAGCTCACAGTGTGGAAAAAAAGGCGAGGATCGTGGACATCTGAGTCGAAAGCCATTCAACTGTGTGCGGGTGCGCCTTGGCCGATGCCGCCAGATGAAGGGGGAGAGATATACCTCCTCGCGACTGTACAACGGCGAAGAAGCCCCACGCCAGAGTCTGCAATAGTAACTGGCCACCGATAACGATCGCGGGCCACCCCCAGAAATTCGAAACCGTTTTCCACGACAGAAATTTCCTTCGACATCTCAGTAACAAGAGCTTTCAGAGTCGAGGCCCATACCTTGGTCGTTGGGGTGGAATTTGACCGTGTCCGAAACCATCAAAATGGAGAGGCTTTTCCTCCGGCTCAGATGCGGCAGGCGAGTGCGCACCCAAGAAAGGGACAGAGTATTCAGGACGGTCTGGCAACATGGGAAGAGGGGCAAGATAGGTGGAAAGGTGGGCAAAAAAAGAAGGCAGGGTTGATCTACTTTTACGTTTCAGACAAGCGCCCGCGGCAAGGTTGATTCAGCGCTAGTTTTTGCAGAGCCAATATCGATCAAGACAATAACGGAACCAGGCACTCAACTGGCAGTCTGGCACAGCTCGATTGTCAGATTGAGCAGGCGGCATGGAGCATGACGCGGCGCGTGTCGCTTCGGAACGTCCTCAGGGCCGTACCAAGGTACCTGATGTTGACCCAGAGAAACTCTCACACTGAGTTGGTAGAGGTTGTTAAAGATATAATTTTGGGCGTATCACAAGCGGGGAAATCACAAGCGGGAGTGAGGAAGGTTAACTGTGGATTTGCCCTAGGGTTGGTGATCAGCCTAGTGGTGGTTGATGGTAACCTACCGCAGGTTGAGAGATAGGATAGGATAGGATATATTACGCGGCACGGTCCAAATAAGTATTTTTGGGACAATACAGCCGAACAGCTTGAGAAAGTAACCCGGAGAAGCGGAATAAGAGGCCAAAACTGTCCAATTGAATTACTGGTTTCCCAGCGTCTTCTCTCTGTGTCATATGCGGTTAGATCAAGATCAACAGGTGTCACCTGGCAGGCGCCTGCAAGACACCATATGTGCAAAGGCACCATTGAGGACTGCGATAGAAGAAGAGCCAAGTACGAACGAGCAAGGCAAGTTTAATGAGTCATCTTGCACGCTGCAGAGCAGAGTCTGACTCAGTCTGGTTTCCACACGCTAGCGCCGATTGAAGCGCCCGACGTTACCTTACCCTTAATCTCGGGAATGGCTTCGGAGACGGCCGTGATTTGGGGCACAGAAATAAAAAAAAATCACCCACCGCCATACCTCATGTATTAAGCAGATGCCTCGAATCAGATTGCACCTGTCTGTATCTTCCTCATGTAGACTGTTTTCTCATGGACTGCTCTATAGGCGCGCCATTTCCTTTTATTTGCGAGTTCATCGGCTGTTCCCGGTTAACCGCAGATTAGCTTTGTGAACCGGGCGCAGTTTATTTTCAACATCGGCGATCAGCCGCTCAACAACTCTCAAAAGCGGGAACCCTTTCTGCTATCTTCCTTCAGCGTTACACCCCTCATCCCCCTTTGTAACTCTGGCTTTCACACTTCGACCCATTGCCATCTAGCCATGACTGACCCTTGATATGCCTCATATATTAGCGGTGGCTCGTAGATTCCCTGAATCGGATTGCACCTGTTTACGCTCTTCTATTTTTCTCACTCTCCGCCCGGGGGCTCCCGTACTGTGCAATTTCGTTCAAATCGGCAGTCACGCGTCACGCACCCCCCTGTCGATCACGAACTTTGGTCGATGTCACGCATCACTCGGGCCTCTGTCGAACCTCCAAGTGGTTACAGCTCCGGACAATCAAAGTCCACCAATTTGATCGACCATTTATATGACATCTGATACCTATCAGAATCGAAAGGAAACAACAAGAGCAGGCTCCCGGAATTTTTTCACCAAATTTCGTCGAGCGGTTGGTGACATAATGGCTGTTTTTCTTCAGGGGACCGCAAAATTTTGGCCGGACCCCTAAAATTGCATGTAAAATCACGAAAATATTCATTTGAGCTCTTCTCATCCATCTAAGTTTGATTCTGGTCTAAAGAACCATATTCAACGAACGGTCATGCACAGAAAACCCTGGGAAAGCACAGTGTTACCGTGACAAAAGTCACATTTTGTGGCGCGTTCCAACTTAACTGCTGTTGCTGCACCTCAGAAACCTTGAATAAGCTCTGTGGTAGAGGCAGAGAAGCTTGGAGCAACATTCCTGTTGACTTAGGAATGCCTTTTAGAGCCATCAGACTCCTCAGAACACCCACAGAGGTACCCACAATTTTGTTGAGATGACCGAAAATTTTGGCCGGACCCATTTTCTCGTGAAAAAAATCAGGAAAAATCGGTTTTATGCGTATTCAGGGGTGCTGAATCTGATTCTGAAATCAGACAAGCCCAAGAAAATAGTATTTAGGCTCCCAGAAAATTTGTGGACTTTGATTGTCCGGAGCTGTACACAGGCCCCAAATTGCCTATAAAAAAAAAAAAAAGGCAAAAAAGGCAAAATTTCCGGTTCAGATGCCGAAATTTTCGAGGTGTCACGCAAAAAAATCGGCGGCTGCCGAAATGTCGAATAGGTAAAATGGGTCACGCGTCACACCCCCTGTCGATTTGAACGAAATTGTACAGTATGTCCATGCCACTTCCCATTTTATTTCTGGGGTCTGCACGTTAACCTGTACGTCAGAAAATAGTTTCGGTCCAGGCATCTGGACGCTCCACAACGTTATTTGCGACCTCCCCGATCAACCGCTCAACCTCCGTTCAAAAGGGACGTTCTCCTTCGCATCCTTCTTTCCTCTCCCATCCTCTCCCCACTGTATCGAATTGCGCCTTTCGTTCCATTTCACCCCCGGCTCATCCCACAATCCTCCCCCTTCAAGAAGTGCTTCACGGCCAGTCTTTTCATCAATCAGGGCCTCGCAATTGCCGACGAGCCTCATGTTCACCACGATCAAGCACTGATCAAGCAACCCAGCCTCAACGCTCAAACCCCACTGTGCCGTCCTAATCAAAACTGAACTCAATGCGCAAGACTTCTAGGGTGTTCCTCTCCATTCAGGACAATCACACGGCCCTCCGTCGAGCACTCAAGACCCACTCAGAAGCGAGGCCCGGTATTCGTTCGTTCTTTCCGCCTATCATCAATCAGGCCATTCTTCTACCTCGTCCCACGATGGACCTGTCTCAAGAGGCAAGCCAGACTTGCAGGCGCCAAAACGTCTCGAGCCTCGGATGCAAGGGCGTGTCACATCGCTTCCAGGCCTCGTGCAAAACCTGAATAGATTCAGTTCAAGGTCTATAGCTCGGTACCTCCGTCCTGGTCGACTACGGAGGTCGCAAGGCTAAAACTCTCGATACTCCCCATCACACGTACTGTCCCACACGGTATCTGCATTTCGCCCCTTCCCTCCCTCCCCTATGTGATCTGATTCTCAACCATTTCGTTTTCAGCTTCTCCCGATGACTCGGCCATCTGAAACTTGCAGAGTACCACGGATACTGATTGAGCGAGTTTCACAGAATTGACCGGATCTCACTGACGAGTTTCCTTTGGTTTTAAACAGGTTTAATCTGTAATGAGACGTGTACGTGAACTTACTCTTTGATGAGATGTTTAATGCATACTCTTTTCCAGCAGACCGCTCCGGAGTCGTTCTACTCAAAGACAGCAATTATCCGACAGTCTTATTTGTATGTAACCAGACACCGTGCACTGTCTGTTCCAGCCCGTCCTGATTAAAGAATCGGATTCGCTGAAGCCACTAGGATAGGTGTTTTACTGGATCTCCAGGGTGCAGAGTGCGCGGTATTCTCCGCATGGTCCACCAGCCTGACTACCATATTGAATATGTGCTCCGACCTTACAACGATCACAACTCCCCATCTTTGTACGCATTGATCGCATTAATTGGCCAGAGACGAGATTCAGGTGTGTCCTGAGGTTTCATTGATAGGGACGCAGTCCGAAACCAGCATTCACTCAGGTTACTACTGGCCAAACCCCCAAAAGCCGACTTTCCCGTGCCTCTCCATCGGCCGGGACACGGAATCGGCGACCCGTATTTCATTCCTGACAGGGTGCGCTTTCACTCTTTCATTCTGCTTACTGCCCAGAGAAGAAATCTTCCGCGCGACTACTGCACTCATCCCTGAAGCAGGAGGGCTTCCTGCTCTCCCTCTGCCGGATGTGGCGGATCCGCGGCGCCACCACGGTGTGGGATTGGATACTAATAGCGCGGGTATTCTCCACGCACGCACAACGCACTCCCAAGCGTTAGCAGCCGCTTTGTCTCTGTTGGGCGGCTTGAGATACAGTGGCGACGAAGGTTCTGCACGTGGCCGTTCTCGGCCGTGATGGCATATTAAACGGCCCCTGCAATAAATGCCACCATGAAATATGAGTGATTTGGACTGTGTAGGTACAAATTTCACCATATCTACTCTGTACTGTTGGCTCACAATAAAATAAATACTGATTTTCGAAAAAATCGAGTCTGTGGATTTCGGCGATATCGTAGAATGGTATATACCATCTGAAAGTACGCCGTAAATGTGACCCTATCCATATGTTGGTTGACCAAAATTGGGAGAGTTTTGGGCTCAGTATCTTCTAGCATTTCCCTCTAGTTTAATTTGTATCGCCATAGGCCATATGTACAACTTCACCCGTGTACCAGATATTATCGCAGGAATAGTCACTTTCGATTTCGTAAGCACCGCCCTTGGGCATGACTTTCAAGTCACTGTCCGGAATTGCGTCTCATGGTTGGCGGATCGCCCTTACTCAGACTTGACTCAGACTGTTTAAATTTAAGCGATTTAAATCACTTCGGCACACTTCGGCAGATCGGCGGGTTAAACTGCGATCAAATGTGACTCACGCAAACTGCCATGGTTATCCGCTCTTAGGCGGACGATGGAACGTGGGACCGCTTCTTTGCTTGGTTTTCCGACCAGTGCTCAGTTTCTTGCGGATCCTCTTCACTTACGAGCTGCCGAACTTCTTCCTGCTACAGCATGAGAAGCTGGAGAGTTCTCCTTGGGTCCTCCCTACTTCTGAATCATGATAACTATCGTGATGCACTCCTCCCAGGAGATTTCATTGCACAGCCCGTTCCATCAATACAGCCATCCATCTCACCTCAGCTACCGATATCAAGCCGAACCGCGCGCAGTCCGGCGTTGGTATGTTAAACCCAGACAGTACACTTCAATTGTCCACGCCAGACACCACTCCGGCGCAAGAAGTGGACAAGGGTCACCGATCTCGAGCCATTCTTCTCCGGTGCCGTTTAGCAAGCACAACCGATATCACCCCACTCCTTCCGCTCTCTCTGGTATCCTTCGATCTCCATCCCGCTGAGCTAATCCACACGATATAAAAGGATCATCCAGAAAAGACAATTTTGCACTCTAATTTCTCGACCTGGTGTCCTGCACTTGAAGTGTTATTTTTCTCTTCCTGTTTCTCCTTAATTCTTCTTTCGCACCAACTCACTCAATGGCTCGCATCCTCCTATCCCCTCGTTTCGTTGCTTTGTGTTTGCCAGACTCTGGCCGGTATGTTGACCTCCTTTCACTCCCGCACTCGTAAAACTCACAAGCCCATGCAGCGCCCCTCAAACTCCGTGCCACGGGCGGCAGGGCTACGGCGGCTGCTACTACCACTGTGGCGGCCGCTGGCTCTGACGCTGTTCTCGCCAGCATTGACGCCGCCGCCTCGGCCGCATCTACAGCCGCCGCCGCCCGCCCAGCAATCGCTCGTGAACTCTGCCGCCACTGGCAGTTTCATTCACCCCGACGGATCCCGCAGTCATAGGCGAGGAGGCATTTCTCCAGACCAAGGTCCGACTGGAGAAAGAGGCGGGGTTGGATACGTCAGCGGCTCAGAGTGCCTTGGACGCGTTCCTCCAGAGCGAAGGATTTGGTTCAGAAATCCCCGGTGCGACATCCACAGGCATCCCCGGAGCTGCCGCCACCTTTGCACCTGCCGCCACCGCTGCACCTGCGACTGCTACTATCACCGCCACGGCCGCTGGCTCTGGCGCTGTTCTCGCCAGCATTGACGCCGCCGCCTCGGCCGCATCTACGGCTGCTGCCGCCCGCCCAGCAATCGCTCGTCGACTCTGCGCCCCCCCGCCACTGACAGTTCATTCACCCCGACGGATCCCGCAATCATAGGCGAGGAGGCATTTCTCCAGACCAAGGTCCGACTGGAGAAAGAGGCGGGGTTGGATACGTCAGTGGCTCAGAGTGCTTTGAACGCGTTCCTCCAGAGCGAAGGATTTGGCTCAGAAATCCCCGGTGCGACATCCACAGGCATCCCCGGAGTTGCCGCCACCTTTGCCACCTGCCACCACCACCGCTGCACCTGCGACTGCTACTATTCACCGCCACGGCCGCTGGCTCTGGCGCTGTTTCTCGCCAGCATCGACGCTGCCGCCTCGGCCGCATCTACAGCTGCCGCCGCCGCCCAGCAATCGCTCGTCGACTCTGCGCCCCCCCGCCACTGACAGTTCATTCACCCCCGACGGATCCCGCAGTCATAGGCAAGGAGGCCTTTCTCCAGACCAAGGTCCGGACTGGAGAAAGAGGCAGGGTTGGATACATCAGCGGCTCAGAGTGCTTTGGACGCATTCGACAAGGACGCAGGATTTGGCACCACAGGCCTTCCCGGAGTTGCCACTGCTGCACCCTAAGATGTATCCAGAGACTTGTAACCGTGTACAACGCGCCGAGGGATTCGGGTTAGAACAGCGTTCAAACAGCATTGCGAGTTGATTGCAAGTATTTTGTTCTTGACTTGAGCCCGAGATCGCATGAGAAGGACAGAGTTCGAGAAGAGAGACTATCTTGAGACTGAACGCTTGGAGACATTTCTTCGACTTTCCAGAAGCACCGGCGAGCCGAGATATCATAGGAGCTTGAGCATTTGCTTCGAAGCATGACCTGCACGACCGTTCTTTGCAAGCCGCGAAAAGCCGCGAATTTCCCAAAAAGGAAGCCGCCATGCTTCTTCCCAACAACCACTTCATCTTCCTCTCTAGCTCCACACTCTTGCCACCCTGCCGCGCCGCACGCTGGTGGCTGCGTAGCTGCCACTGGCCCAAATCCCCAAGACATTCGACTGGGAGAAGTTCAGGAGAACCGGGGGACCGCTCTGTCGAGTAGGGGGATCCAGTGACGAACTTGAAGAAAGGTGAGGACTGGGAATTGCTTTGGATCGAATCGGGCTACTGTGGCGGCGTGGTGGCGGACTTTTCTTTGCTTTTAGATTGTGGGTGGGGTCCGCGCCGTTTCCGTTTCTCTGACGGCCTGCGGTTTGGCTCCCGTTTTGGCAGCGTCGACCTCCTGCGCTTTCGTGCTCTGTCATTTTCCCTCCGCGGGCATCGATTTTTTCGTCTACATCTCCGACTTCGCCCCCCACGCCGGGGAGTCGTGGTGTCGTATCATGTCCCTCCATCGGGCGGGGCAGTAGTTTCGGAGTGCTCCCTCGCACTGCTTCGCGGGCGCTCTCGCTGGTCACTCGCTTTTGCGCCTTGGCTGCGACGACCGCAACTACGAAGTCGTGGCGTGCTTTCGTCTTCACACTTTTATCGATTTTTATTTCCACCACGTTTATCTTTCTTGCTCGCCTCCTCCGACTTTTCTCTTTCTTCTTTCCGGCACGGGGCAGTGGGCACAGCTTTCGCATGTGCGCGAGCAGTGCTAATCTACGAAACGAGCCCGGCCGTTGGCGTGTCGCTCTTCCCGTTCCTTCTTCCCCTCTCATTTCCTCCCTCCCTTTTACCTTAGTCCAGGCGTTGACCACACGTCTCTGTTCTCTCAGGCAAAACACCACCACCTTTTCAGGGCGAAAGTAAAGGTGTGTTTCCCTCTTTCTGGTCTCGGTTTCTGTTTCTTCTTTTGAGGCTTGGGTGGCTTGGTATCTTCGGGGCTCGGGCTCGGGCTGCGCGCGCATTGCTTTACATTCGTGCACTTCGTGCGACTCTTGGTCCTGGCTAGTGTCGTGCTCTATTTGTCCCTCCGCCTAGGTACAAGAGGAGGAGCAGGAGGGGAGGGAAGAGGCGGAGCAGCAAGAGAAGGAGCGACACCCACACGCTCACGAGGTGCTGGAATTCTTTCTCCCCGGCTTGCTCCCTTGCTTTTTCGTTCTCACAGGGATATTATCATTGGCAGCGGGGTGGGGACGTGGTTCGGGCGTGTATCGAGAGTAGGATGGGGACGCGCTCGTGCCGGCCGAAGGCGAGTGCGGTGTTGTGCATGTGCGTCATGTGGTGCGCATCCCCGAATGCGTTGCGTGCCTCCGAGAGCGCCTCGTGCTTGCATATCGCGGCGCTATGCGGATCGGGTACAAATAGCCTGGACTGGAACAGGCTGAATGTGTGTGGATTTGTGTGCGCTGGCCATCTATCCACCTACCCATCAGACGACAAAATTCGGGATGCGCGACCTGACTTGTGGGCGTGGGGGAGGGCGGGAAGGAAGTCCAGTCGCGCCGGGAGAGAAAGAGAAGAGAGGTGCGAGTGCTGGGGCGGGGACGGGTGCTTCTGAAAGCGGGATGCTGATGGTGATGGTGGTAAGCGAGAGGAGAGGACACAAGACGGGGTTGAGAATACAAGAGAAGAGGGAACTCGTCCGTATCGGATATCTCTTCCCACCGGAGGAGGAGTGAGGTGCGAACCAGTGTATTGCTGATTCGCCGAGCATTGGCTTGTTTTTTTGGGGAGAGGAAGGGGAGGGGAGGACGAAGCACGGATGAGATGTGGATTTTCAAATCGATTTTCCCTTGAACACTTTGATAAAATAAGCCTGGTGTTGATTTACGGTTTGTTTCAGCCACCAAAGAAACTACCGCCAGAGGCACCGGGGTTGAGGTTGCGTGAAGGAGACCTGGTTCACACACAAGCATCGGGTCAGTTCGGATGCGTCGGGTTTATTCGGAGGGTGGCGATCGCTGGTACCTTGCCACCATCTCCTTTCTGCGACTGGCTGTGTGATTCCCCTGTTCCTCGTCTGGAATGTCGTAACTCAGGCTCTCTCTCACGACCCCGACTTTCTTATCTTTCGTTATTACTGGTTGATTACTGGCTTTCCTTTTATTTTGGCTTCGCTGCGCTTGTTCTGGTACTTACTACCAGTCGAAACACAATTATTCAGGGCTGGCGTTGCTCCGCATTTGACGAATAAGAGGGCTAGAAAGATCGATCTCGCGGCCAATTAATGGGGTGCTGGTGACGATCGCACGAGGCGTTATCAAAGCACTCCACCTAAGGATGTGAATCGGCGATGACACCCGACCAGGAAGGCGTAGACGATCACATACCCAGCGGTTTTGTACCTCGGTCAGGGTAATCATCGCCATCGGAACCGCGTCGCAGGATCGTCGCTCCTCGAGGCGGCGGATTGAAATAAGAGATTCTGGTCAAGTACTCGAGGTTCACGTCTGGAAATAAGCTGAACCGCGAGGTCGATGTGTTGTTCCTGTTATCGAATTCTACTCAATGCGCCAAGTCGAAAATATATCTTCAGCTCAACGTTTGTCTGGCAATTCGCTGCTCCGTCCAGTGTGTTATTTGACATGAAGAGCCCCAGCGAGAGACCCGCTGGTTGTTGGTGACTCCAATTTTACTTGTACATGGAATAGATTATTTGGGACTCCACAATCATAATAAGCCTCTACAAAAAATAGAGCCCTCGTTCTTTGGCTATCGCCTTTCCCTCTTCCCGTAATGGCTTATTCCCTTCAAAGAGACCCTGCGTTGAAATGATGCTCCAACCTGTGTACTTGAGAGCCTGCACAAGTCCATTGGGGTTTACACCCGGACAGTTAGCGAGGTTGATTCTGCCAGCCGCCGCTCCTACCCGTTCGAACCAGGTTTCCGCGAAACTGCTAGTTCCGAAAGAACATCGCCTTCGATACGCATGCTAGAAAGGGATATGAGGTGGCTCATGGTCGCATCGAGCGCATACTCCTCGTCGTCGCTCGCTTTCGCAATGGAGCTCTTCTCGATGTTGAGCTGTCGCAATGCCGGTGCCAACTTGAAGTAACCACCCCCTTCAAGCCAGCATTTGAAAGGCCACAATTCCATTAAAGCTGACGTCGGAGAGAGATGAATGTGATCCAGCCGTGAGATTGCAAAGCTGGGGCGCTGTTATTGGTCCATTGTAGAGTGTAATAGACCTCAGGGCACAGCCTAAAGGTGGAGTTTGTTCAATCTGAGTGACTATGAGAGGATCACCGTTGAGAACAGTTAAAACATACCGTGAATTGTTCAGCAGTTTGCAGGAACGGATTCGGTCCATCCCAGCCAAACAGTTTGAGTCCATGCAGTCTCGACCACTTTTGGAAGCAACGGAAAAGCTCAGGCAGAGTGGGACGGCAACGATAGTTCGGTTCGTCTGTTGTCGAATGACTGTCGATCAGGAAGGTTCTGACGTCCCTCTGATTGGCCTAGAGCCTCGACGAACTCCTCCCGTATCGATGAATGTGTATGAAGGATTTCCAAGTCCCGAACGTGTGGTGCCGAATGAAGGACATGTCTTGAATGCAATGGCCAGATCCAATATACTCCGGCTCGTTCTGGTTTTGGTCACGTCCGAAATGGCTACGGGAAAGGTGCCAAATGGCTTTACCCAGCTGCGGCTTCGCTAGAACAGCTTCGGACACAGCTTTCAAATCCGGTGCAGTCTTCCCACTCGTGTCGGAGCCGAAGTCGTGGAAGAGATGTTCCAAAGCGATCTCCCAATCGCGACAGACGAGAGCGAATGAGATTAATGTTGGTCTCCAGGACCCGTACTTATTCTCGATGGCGCAGCCAAGATGGCTGAGAGAATTTCCGGAGGAGGTTGCGTAAAGATACGACGTGGGACCGAGGAGGACAGATGCGCACGGAGAAGGCCGATATGCCCATTGAAGCTGGGTAGGCACAGACCATTCCCGATTTATTGTTGGGCTTGAGTGAGCCACGAAGGGTTGGGTAAAAGAGATACAGAACAACCGGATCGTGGATGAGTTGCACAAATTGGTATGCAATTCTGCGAGTCGGTCCATCGGTGATCGGCCAAGAGGGCAGGAGGACGAGTTTGGCGCATCGCCACGTATCGTGCTGGTATCCTGAACCTATATAAAACTTGAGATTAATCGCAATCTACCCAGAATCACCAGACTATACCTCGTATGCTATTGTACACAGGGGAAACTCTGACGCAGGTAAGCCTTGCTCAAGCAACGTGTCTGAGGCTTTATGAGCCGCTTCTTGCTTCAAAAGTAGGTTTTCGTTGCGATCCACATGGACTCTGCTCGCAGCTTGTGAATGTGGGGCCATGTTGGTCTCTGCTGCTGTAAGCTGACGTTCCCTCATCATTCTGACAACGACAACACATCCAACATTGTCCGCACTGTCTACAGTACGTGAGCTTATCTGAGCATTTAATTTAAATGAAATACACACCAGTTTCTGAAGTTCAGCATCGTCTTCTTTACAGCAAACGATAACCTGAATACCGGAAAAGTGCTTTTCCGCCCCCGGTTCCAACACGACAGATATGAGAAACTGATTCCCGTCCGTTGTTTGGCCGGGCCCTTCGAAACGCGACTCGATATGATACAATTCGGAATCTGCAGCTAGTGGTGGGGAAGTCATTGGATTACGATGGTCGGGGGGAGTCGAGTGGACGTGGAAGAACAAGTTCAAATACTACCGGCCTATCAGTAACCAAGGTACCGAACAATCATCTTGTATCTGTTGTTTCGGTTGAACGAGTTCAGGGCCAAAATAGATGCACAGCCGTAAGTGATTAGTGCCGACGGAACTTGCGGCAAACCCGGGTAAGCGTGTGGATAATAGCCAAGAACCTGGAATGAATAGCTGTTCACTGTGAGGGCCCTTACTGGACAAAAGCATCGTATTAGCTTGTTTGCGCACAAGCCATTGGAGCCATCTGATGGCTTCCCGGCCGTGCGCGGAAATAGCGGGGCTAAGGCTCCAACCATTTTCATTTGTAAACGTTTTAAACGGAAATAAGCGTTTATATTTTCGTTTAGTTTGAGGACTCCTGTAAATAATTAATAAACGGTTTGTAAACCGTTATACGGTTACTACAGATAAAGAGCTGATTCCTGGCAACATACAGAAGCTTTATGGGTGTTCAGAATGGCAAATGACCTCGGCCCACCGAAATGCTTGCCCTACGGCGCCTGTTGGACATCGAGGGTCCAAGATTGCGTAACAGATGGCCTCACCGCAGACGATATTGACAGTGGATTCACCTCAGCTCTTAGCCGCACCTATTTTGAGCCAGTCTCGCAGTTTGGCAGATGAGCAGCTTGGTTTCATCGGCTCACAATGACGATTCCGGATCAAAGGTTAGCAAAAAATACCGTTTATAAACTGTTTAAACGGTTTAAAACGGTTTGCCTTCCGTTTTCGTTTAGTCTAGGCTTGCCGTAAACGAAAACGAATTGGTTGGAGCCTTACCTGCAACTATCAAATCATGATCCGCCACAACCTTTTCCCACAACGACAATATCATGTTCTGTCCTGGGCTAGTGTTTTTCTGGCAGCACTTACTACTCGCCCTCATTCGAGGGAATACTCGAGAGTCGATAACCTTGAGTTCCACTAATCTCTTTACTTTCTCATCTCCGCCACTGCTTCTGCCCAACTTCTGCCGTGACGCGCCTTCCGCCATCTCGGTGTTCTAATCTGTCGTTGCTTTGTGTGGAGCCATTCCATCCAGTACCTGCCACTTCCCCCGTATATCAGCATCTCCCGGGTGATCTGCTGCTGCGATGTAGCTGTATTCATCGCCAAGGGCGGTGAACTGATAGATCCACATCATGGGATATATCTTTCCCCACGTATAGGAATAGCCCATCTCTTGATTGACGGAATCAGAGCGGGATACCCTCAAGATGACTCGCAACTAGTATCACCCTGTTTCATATCTCGCAATGCCCCTCGACGATGCAGGCATGCGCAGAGCCGGTCTCGCCTTTGTTTATAGGATAGTCCCTGTGCTTGTCTCCCACCGTTCTCTACGGTTCGTGCACATGTGCTCCTGAAATTCGCTGGCTGACTATCGGAAGGCATTTACGTCTCCCTACTTGCTCAAGCCACCCGAGGATTATGGTGAGCTCGACTCACCTTCTTCTATTCAATCATTTGATAAAATCAACAGGCAACGCGGTTTCAAAAATCACTCCAGCCTCATCATCCTCTTTGTGTTGTACACGGTATTCCTTCTCTCAAGTGCCCTGTGGGCACTCGAGATCGCACAACTCTTGGCCTAGTCGACCTTCTTCTCTATCCCAACGACTTGTCAACGGATAACAAATTTGCGCGCCTCTATGCCATGATTGCTCGGGAAACGTCTATCACTGGTGTCCTATTTGAGTGTCAGGTCGGAGAAACCAATTGAACTTTCTCCCACATTTTCTCACCCATTTCAGATGATAATGGGTGATGTACTTGTTATCTGGCGACTCTTAGCCATCTGGCATGAGCGAAGAACCGTCGTTTTACTTCCGCTTCTTTTCTGGAGTGGTATGATCGGTACGTTCCGCTTCAATCCAACTCTCATATACATACCCACATCGTTTTCCTCCAGTAAACATGATAATCCATGCAAGTTTCTGCAGATCTGGCGTGAATAACATCAACTATACAGGATTGTGTAAAGGGACTGACGTTGCTGCTCCTGTGCTCTCCATTATCACGAATGTGTCCGTCATGTCGTTGACCATTTGGAAAGCCTGGTTCGTGCATCTCCACTCTAATCCTTGATTCAAATGCTGAGTGAACTTA